>APFE030038274.1:0-21803 GCA_000404065.3 Pinus taeda
TTTTTTAATAAAAAACACAATGTTCTATACTTAAAATGTTTTTTATTTTTTTCTTTTTAATGTAAAAAGACATATATTACTAGCAATTGTCCCAAAAGGTACAAAGAGAGGCTGATAGGATTATTAAATTAGAATTGTTGAATTTCTCTAGAAGAGATGTTGGTTCAAGCCTAACGGATGAGCAATTTGAGCTCCTAAAGGCCTTCTAATTATTTTTTATTATTGTAAAATTATATTGATAATTCATTGGTTTTACTTTCAAAAGCTTGAAGGAATTTGAAGACCAGGTATAGAATTGCTTTGTGGGAATTGATCCCAAGTGCTGAGTTGATTGCTTTAACTTGCTTGGAATAGCAACCATGAGTGCTTTGATAATTGTACGTCTGTTGGGTGTTGGTGATTGTATTGTCTCCCCCTGCATTTTGATTATTATTCAAAGAGCTGAAGAATGTTCCACTAGAGTCAACAACGGATACATTTTTATTAAGTGCATTTGAAACTTTTATTACAGCCATAGGAGAATTGAAATCTAAATATAAAGTGAAGAAGTCATCAACTTTAGAGGATAATTCTATTCCTGTGGCTACCTCTACAATAACCTTACTATTGGTTGCTATCCTATTGCTCTCCAAGTGCTTGAAAAGTCATTAAATTATCATACGTGAACTCTTGTGAAGTATTAGTAATGAGCTTGCCATGAGAGGATTCTACCCAGCCAGAGGAAGAGATCCTCCTATTGCCAAATGCACTATCAACACGAGGCATTGGCATCATCCTCCTATTGCCAAATGCACTATCAACACTAGGCATTGGCATCAACTTATTCAAAGGATGTTCAAAGCTCTGCAATCCACCTGGTGTAGAGAAGTAACAACCTGTGAAGGCAAATGCAACAACCAATATTACATTAGAGGCTCTATAGCCAACATTCAGCTACACTTTCATGTGCCAGATAGCTAAAAAACAGATAAGCTCTAATTTAGCAATCCTATATTACCTCGGGGAAATAGAGCAAAAGATTTTCCACATCCTTCTTTTAGGACATTTGGCTCATCAGATAGTACAAGGTAATCATCAGCTGCAGTGCCCCAGAAGAAAGGCACTGAATCATCAGCATCCTAGCAACAAATAGTTAATGGTCAAAAGTCAAGAAACCCACAATTTCAAGGAATGCTTAATATTTTATATGGGAGCAAAATATGTTCAAATAAATACTCAGGGCACCATTCTGTTATTGGGAAATTGGGAGTACAGCCTATGATAGATCATATGAGCAAAATTTTCGGGGTAACAGGTGCCAGTAGCCCATCTGATTATAAATAGCTAATCTCACCTTTCCCTCTCCCAAAACAAATAATTGCAAAGGAATACAAACTATCAGACTGAAATCTTAAAAGTTTTCGGCAAAGAGATATATTTACAAGCCAAACTCCTATATCATGTACCCTATTAGAAAAGCAAGTTGAAAATTATTTCACAGACTCAAGAGCAGATCTCAAGAATTTAGAGCAATCCATTAAAACAGAAAGTCGAGCTGAAAGATTGGGATCCGATTTAAATCACTGTTTTGCTTCAAGTGATAGTCTTATTTTCTAGCATCAAAGTTGTAAAATAAATCGGATAAGCCGAGTGTCATTACAGTCATTATTGGTCAACCCAATATTCTAATAATGGCTGTAAGGATAACCACCAAATAGATAACCACCAAGCAAATATTTCTTTAGGTTACAAATTTCTTTAGGTTACAAAATTTCTTTAGAAAAGGCCAACTCTGCTACATGAATCAGCAATGATCAGTGAGGGGTAGTTTTAGTTATGGTGACAAATGCAGATGACCTTTTACCATGGATAGAATTTTTCATAGGATCTTACAACGGATAGCTTCTGTCATCTGGACCCTGGGATCAGATAGAAAGTCATGAATTTGGCAATTTGTCCCGTAAATTGTCCACAAGTGACTCTATATATATATATAATTTAAAAACAGAGTACATAACTTCAACTGCCACTTCATTTCAGAAATATCCACATTTTCAGAAATATCCACATTGTAAAAGTCAACGTCTTCAAAGCACTAGCTCCAGAATGCAGGTTAATGGACGCTACAAAATGTTGTTGCCACACTGTTTCCAATGAGGATGGAACCCGAGGACCACGAATTCACTGGAAGCCTGGTCCAGTTTGTGTGTAAGCAAAAAAATTTCTTAAACTATTGACCAACAGTTCTCTCGGTGGAAAGGATCAGTTATCAAGATTTGCATGAAGATAAATAAATATCATATAAGATATAAAATGATTACTTTCACGAGTGTTCCAAATATTTAATATAAATATTATAATGCTTTCAATACTAAGAAGAAATAATGAATAGTCATAATAATAAAAAATATTTTTTATGAAAAGAAATCAGAGGAAACTTTCTAAAATATTCTATATTCAAAATTCCTTCGACAACATGACAGTGTGCATTTTAATCTATACTCTCATAAATCGACACGTAAATCAAATTCAGATAGGAAAAGGACAAACGAATAAATATTAAAAATAATTTGGTATGTAACATCCCACTTTCACAATGTCACCCAAACAAAACTTTAACCTTATAACAAATCAAAAAGTCTAATGTAAACTATGTATTAAAAATATTTAGAACAAGTTCCATCGCACTTTAGAAAAAGGCACTTCACTTGAGTATCAAAAAAGACTTAATAAAGAGAAAAACAAAAAACACATATATATAACATTTTCATTGCTGGCATGCTATTCTAACCACTGTGATGCCAATTTCGGGTTTGCTTTTATGATGCTTTGGTGGGAGGGTTGTTGCCGGCCTGCAAGCATACCACTAGATGAAGGCTTAAATCTTTACATTATGTTGTAATCAACTCAGATGAATGAGAATGATCAGAAGTGCAATTTAAATCTTTGTGTATGAGTAATAAGTATGTTAGAGAAGATTTATAAAAACAGAGATTCATGAATTTGCACAATTATCTTAGGGTGCTCATTTTCTCAAAAATCTGTTGTTGTTAAGAAGCAATAGAAAAGGTAGAAGAGCAGGAACGACAGAAAAGGGAAAATGAGGAACAGAGAATAAAAGATGCCGAAAAACAGGCTGAGCAGAAGGAAAGTTTGCAGTCAATGGAGAGCTCAGATTTAGATTCTCAGCATGTTTCTCAGGAGATTCCAGAATCATCTGTGCAGGTGAAATAAACTCCTTGGTAATATTACTTTAATGTCTTGCTAGAATAACTTGGGCATTTCATGCATCCTGTTCTCAGCATTGTTTATTTTGAGCAAGTGCTCAATTCTTGTTCTCAGCATTGTTTATGTGGTGGGTGAACAAAACAAAAAAAAAAATCTAAAAATAAATTATTAACCATGAATTATGATAGGGCTGTATTGATGGGTTACCAGTGAATAACAACTTACCTTTGACTAAACAGACATCATGATCTGTTGGTCACCACGTTCATAAATTTTCTTTGAATGCAACCAAAAGTTAGTCAAAATTTGAATTCAGGGTTTCCACTCAGAAAGGGGAAAAATATGAATAATAACTCCTTGTACCAGAATTTGTTTAGGCAGGGGAGGAACCTGATCTAGAGCCCAGTTTGGGGATTGTTGCCTCAATTGGAAGCATTCAATCGCTGAACAATCAACATAAACACACTGGATACAATTTTTACAGACAAGATGGATGCTTCTTCCCGAGAATATATGCATATATATAGATAATTTACCTGTATGGAATTTCATCTCCATCTATTCGACTAAACAAAAATTCTCTGTATTTACATAATAGTCCAGCTGGGGTGGCCTGAGCAGAATCCGAATCCATGTCCAAAAACAGGAAGTTGCTCTCATTTTCTGAGTCTTTTTCTCGCCCTTGAAGCTGCTTCTGGATCCCCTGTGGCCTTTGATGGTGGCTCATCATCTGCTCCTGATGCTCTTTTGACATGCTTAGGTGGCCTTCCAACTCCTCTTTTCAAGGGAGAGGGCTGGTCCTGATCTGATGTTCGTTGCTTGTGGGTGGGCTCAGGAGGAGGAGTGCCCTTCTCTTCCTTCATTGCTGCAACTTTGCCTAAAAGCTGCTCTGTGCTGCGGCCATTGTTGTTGTGGTGGTGGATGTGACTGTTGCTCTTGTGGGTATGAGAATTGTTCCGCGACTCAACCAATGGGGTGTTGCCGATCGTGGTCTTTTTGGGCTCGGTGTTGGAGTTCTTCCTGGAGTTGTTATGAAAACCAGAGCCTTTCTTAGGTTGACTGCTGATTCCAGGTGTTTTTCTTTCATCTCCAGCCTTGGGCATCTTTGATCTATTTGGTTCTTCAGCTTCAAATTTGTCTTCTGGTTCATTCTCAGGTTTTAGACTTGCAGAGGATGATACTTCAATTGCTTCCTTGGGTGGCTCCTGGGAGTTGTATTGTTCTTCCTTAGTGTTCAATCTGCTGGTGGTTTTGGATCTCGGTGCAGCTCTTGCCCCAACTAATAATGGCCTCGCGTTTCTCTTTCTGCTGCTGGGATTGAACTTGGTGGCATTGGCTGGGGGCCCCGGAATGGCCCTGGGTTCCCTTTTTCTGGTGGATGGGCCTTCCTGTTTTAGCAAAGCTTCTGTCTGGAATATCTTCGCCATATCATTGTTTTCCAATTCTCTAAGCACCACCGCAGCTCTGTGCTCCTGAGAGGACTTGGGGTAGAATATAAGAGCATTGTTGAAAACCAGAAGCAAATCTCGGAAAAACTCCTGGCTGCCAGAGTAAGACCCTTCCTCCAATCTTTCCCTTATCATTCCCAAATCCATGTGTCGCCTGATAATGTTCTTGTATTGCTGTTTATTCTGCACAATCACAAAGCCCGCCTTAAGTATCGGTAATAACAGTTTCAAACCAATAAAAAAGCCATGAAATCAATCAAATGGTAAATAGAAAAGCGAGAACAAGAAAAGCAACCTGGCTCTCAAGTTTATGCTTGAAGAGGGATCCAAATTTGTGAGAAGTGATGGCCCTTAAGCATTCCAGAAGAGGCAGCAATTTTCCAGGAACTTTGGGTTCCCTTCTGCTTCGTCTGCTCATTGGGGAAGTTTCAATCTCATCTGTGCCTTCCATTCTATCCTCCATATGGCTATCTCCAGAAGACCTTGTATGATTCCAGGCATCTATGAATTCATCAGATTCTTTGTAATGCCTCGCCCCTGCCCCTGCCCCTGCCCTTGCCGATGCCGATGTCGCTGCCCCTGCCCGCTGCTGCTGAAAGCTTTGGTGCCCTGCCTGATTGATATTTCCGCAGGGTTTGCAGAACTTAGAACATCGCTATCCACTGTTAGCCCTTTCTGGCATTCATCTCTAGTACCTTTCAATTCTTTGCCCTCGATATCCATGGATTCTGCACTCTCTTCTTTGATTCTGACTTCATTCTGTTTTTGCCTCCACGTTTCAGAATCTGTCGTAGTAGTAGCCGCCGGATTCTTCTTGCCCTGTTTCCTTTTCCCTCTTGGAACGGGAGATGGGAGCCGAGCTTTTCTCGGAGGCATTGGTATCCACAGTACGCAATTCAGAGTTCTCTCTACAGCCAATAGAGGTCTGATCCCGATCCCCCTCACCGTTCTGATCCGACTCGGATTTGACGGGAGAACTTGCAGGGGGTGGGTAATTATCATTCACATCAGGGTTCTGTTGGGGATTCGATCGTTGGGATGTTTCTGCATCAAAATCCTCAGTTTTAGGCTTGTGGGGCATCAAAACACGATGGGAGCCATTCCCGGAAGGTCTTCTGCATGACCGCAAATCTGCAAATCTGTCTTTTTCAGGGCCAAATCGGTTCTTAAGCGGCGACCCTTGATCTTCAACTCGACAAAATCGTGCCGAGATCTCCTATTTTCCTTCTCGTCTGCCAAAGTTTCAGAACTGCCATAGAACGAATCCCTTTGCTGCCAGGGCACGGGGCCTTGAAAGAGGTGTCGAGCCAGGCATCGAGTATCTTACCATGACGAATATCTTGAAAATGCGCGGGTGGCGTTTGTTCTCCGAAATCGCTGAGACTAAACAGAAATTGCACGCCACGTAAATCGTTTCTTCTCCGAAATCGCTGAGACTAAACAGAAATTGCAGAGTGTAGATGCCACGTGTTAACATGAGAATGAAAGGGACGACGAAGGTCCCTTTCAAAGGAAAGGCCTATCGGCCTAATTAAAATTTTCATATTTTTTTTTATTTTTTTCTAGTAATTTAAGTTTACTTATGTTTTTTTAGTTTTTTTTAATATGTTTTAAATATTAATTTACTAGTTTTTAAAATATTTTAAGGTTAATTCTCTATTTTGTTTAACCTAGTTTGTTTTTTTAATTTAATTTTTTTTTTCCCTTGGTTTTTTAATGTTTTTTTAATTTTTCTATTTTAGTTACTTAACTCTCTCTCTCTCTCTCTCTTATCTCTCTCTAATATCTCTCTCTATCTATATAATATATATAATATATATATTATAATATATATATATTTATTATTTTTTTTTTTATTTCCAAATTTTTTTTTATGGTTTACATATTTGTTTTTTTTTTCCATTTTTTTCAAAAAAGTTTTTTATTATTATATTTGTATAGTTTTGTAATTTCTTTTTAGTTTCTAATTTTTATCTTTTATAGGTTAATTTGTTTGTTTTAACATTTTTATGATTGATTATTCTTCTCTTTCTTCTTTTCTTTTTTTTTTTTTTTTTTTTTTTTTTTTTATATGTTGTTTTAGTATAATATATTTTAATTTATGTTTTTGCTATTTTTTTTTTACTTTTTTTTTTGTTGTGTTGTTTCATTGTTTTAATTTTAATTTTAATTTTTTATTTTAATTTTATGTTTTCATATTTGTTTGAAATTTTAATGTTTTTTCGGGTGATGATAAAATATTTTACGCCATTATCTCAAAATGTTAAAATTTTACCCTTGAATTTTTTTTTTGTTATCCCAACGTCAACACTTTTCATTTTGAGGGTGTTTTTTGCAAAAAATTTACGATTGAAAAAAAAAATTGTTATTCGAACATCAGCACTTCGCTTTGAGGGTGTTTTCTGGACAATTTTTGCACAAAAAATTGGTTTTCACCACCATTTTTAAAACAATTTGAAAATTTACCCTAGAAAAAAAAGGTGTTGTTCCAGCACCAACACTTTTCGTTTTTAGCACTGTTTTTGATGTTTTACAGGGTTTTTTTGCCAGAGTTCCCGTTTCAAAGTTTACGTTGTTATATGGTCTGATTGTAGTGAGATACTTTAGAATTCCCACTAGTTGATGATACAATGTACCATCGACCTCTCTTATCCCATCATTATGATGGAGTTCGACATTCTGTTCTAATGGTATTGATACCAACATACATTGGTTCATTTTAATATTTTGAGTAACTACCTAGTATACTCACTTTGTGTAACCAATGTTTATCCACCTTCTCTCCATATCTCAATACCTAAATAATAATTCAATTCACCAAGGTATTTCATTCTAATCTCATGTGACAACAATCCTGTAACTTCATCAATTAACTTCCAAGCATTGTTTGTTATAATAAGATGATCAACATACATTTAAATTATAGTAAAATGCCCCTTTTGATTTGGCTTGATATATAGATTAGGGTCACTTTGGATTTTCATAAAAAGCTTTTAAAGAAAGAAAGAGTTGAAATTCACATACCATGACCTTGGTGCATGCTTCAATCCATATAATGCTTTCTTTACCATCCAAACAAAGTGTTCTTGACATTTTTTAACAAAATGTTATTTCTTAAGAAGATAGAATTATTCTTTTAGTTCCCAATTCAAGAAGACAAACTTAGCATATATTTGATGTAGTTTCCATTCATGTTTTGTAGATAAAGAAATCATCAATCTAATTGTATTTATAAACTTAGCTACAAGTGAAAAGTTTGTTCATAATCAATTCCCTTTTAATGTGAGTAGAATTTTGAAACTAAGCTCCCATGATATTTATCTATACATCCATCATCTTTAAACTTATTTTTGAACAAACATTTGTATACATTGGTTACCTTATTTTAAAGAGATTATGTTACTTCCCAAGTTACATAATTCTTCATTATAGAGTCGTATTCTTCCTTCATTTCATCTCTACACTCTTTATGCTCATTAGCTTCTTTGAAATTTAAAAGTTATATGATATTCATGAATTTGGTCATTTAGGAATTATATTTAAATCTTACTGGTGGTTGATTTTGACAATATGGCCTTCTTATTACTTTGTTGTTTTCATATCACCTCCTTCTGTATGGTGAATAATATCTTCCTCTTGGTGTGATATGGTTTCTATAGGTGTGCATTTTGCTGGATTCTTCCTTCTCTTTTTGTTCCCACTTACCATGTACTTAGAATTTTACATCATCATACTCATAATGAATATGCCATGCATCATACTTGTCCTCCTTATGGTCTTCATCTGCAAGCTCATGAAATAATACACATTTCCTAGCAAAGATTTTATGTATACATGGATAAAAGAACTTATAAGCTTTATGATCGTAACAATAACTTATGAAAATACACTTCATAGCTTTTGCATCATGTTTCCTCCTACATTCTTTTATAACATGAGATAATGATTTTCTACCAAATACTCTCATATGTCTTTCTACTAGTTTATATCCATAAACTTCCTCAAAAGGAGTCTTATGATTTAAAATTTTAATTTGATTTCTATTTTTCAAGTAAACAATAGTGTTAACAACTTCTACCCAAAAAGAATTGTCAATATTTTTACCTTTTAACATGATATGTGCACATTCTACCGGGATTATATTCTTCGTTTCAATGATTCCATTATACTATGGAGTATATGGTACTATGTATTGTTGTATAATTTTATGGGATTTGTAATACTTGATGAATTCATTTGAAATATATTCCCCACCTTGATCTAATTGGAGGATATTGATGTGTTTTCTTGTTTTTTTTTAACCATATTTTTAAACTCCTTAAAATATTGAAATACATCACTCTTATTTCTCATGAATTATACCCATTTATATTTTGTACAACCATCAATAGAGATGAAAGGTAATATGATCCGCCTAATGACCTAGTTTTCATAGGACTATGAACATGTGTATGCACATGTTTTAGGATATCCCTTTTCCTTTTATCTATATGAGTAGGGAAATATTCCCTATGCATATTTCATAAGGCACAACCTTCACATGTAGAATATTCATTATTAACTATTAGAAGCCCTTCTACTAATACTTCTCACTTTTGAAAGTAGTAATAGATCATGATAATTAATGTGGCCATACTTTTGATTCCAAAGATCTTCTATCATCATGGTCATGGATGTGAATGCTTGATGGATTTTGGTTGTCACATTGAGCTTATACAAGCCTCCAATTCTAACTCATGTTGTAATTATGTTCAAATGATGTTGCATATATTTCACCACATAATGTGAATTTACAAATTCAACCTTCAAGCCGTGATAACCTATAAGAGAGACTAAGATTATATTCTTCTTAATACTTGGAACATACTTTACATAGTGGATTATTGTAACATGACCATTAGGTAATGCCATTGATACATCACCATATAATTTAATTTTGTGTGCATACTCATATCTAATACATAAATTTATACCATTGTTATTTTGATGAAAATTTCAAATCAGTGCCTATTATAGGGCATATGGATGGACGATCCATAATTAAAAAAATAGTTATTTGGATCATATATTTCAACATATAGTGCAACATCTATAAAAAAAATCCTAATTTTTTTTACACCATCATTCATTGTTTCACCTCTATCAATAACATTATGAGTGTGATAGTTATTTCTATGTTTGGATTCATGGTATTTCCTTTCCACACAATCTCTATAGTAGCGTCCAAAATTTCCACAGTAATGACATTTAATATAAATGATTCAAAATTTTATATTTTGTTGTGATTTTACAAATGATGGCTTATCAGATGATGGCTTTCCATGTGGTGACTTTCCGTATTACCTTCCAATTGCTTCCTCTTGAATGGTAGTTTCCCTTTGTCCAGCAATGCCAAATAATAACTTTGACGTTTAAGTGTCTTTCACCTTTCTTCCCCCCGCATGATTGTATGTACCAAATTATCGAAAGTGGGAGCTTTCTCCCTTGCTGCAAGACCTGTGATGAAAAATTAATCCATGTATAACATCTGATTTAAGGTCATAGTGACTAGGTCAGTGCTAGATACTACTTCTTTTATATATTCAAGTTTATCTTTATAGTACTTAATTCTTCAAATAAAATTACTGATGCTTCCATTTTCTTCCATTTTAATGGAAATAACATTAATATTCAAGGACATGAGTCAATTCATATTCTTTAATTCATACAAATCGTTGAGTGTTGTGCAAGTCTCGTTCAATGTCATGTAATATTTGATATGTAGTATAATGTTATCTTTTACAAAGATTCTCAGTATAAATTTCACCTTAGTCTCTTACTTCTCATAATATTGAATTGATGCAACTATAGCTCCTACAACTTCTTCTAGCTTCGCTTCATCACCATTCATGATCTGGATCTCTTCAGCTACCATAATTAACTAAGAT
Organism: Pinus taeda; assembly: GCA_000404065.3. Classification (NCBI taxonomy): domain Eukaryota; kingdom Viridiplantae; phylum Streptophyta; class Pinopsida; order Pinales; family Pinaceae; genus Pinus; species Pinus taeda. Next base: position 10,583 of record APFE030038274.1, read on the forward strand.
CTTTTACTTTTGTAATGTTAGTGGAATTTCCTATGAAAGAGTATTGAACAACCACATGTGAATACTTCGAAGAAGATGAAACATAAAGACAACCATAAAATCAAAGAACAAAAGCACATTGAGAGTAGATTTCACCCAGTGTGGGTTACATCTCTAGGCCTTGGCATCAAGAGTGGGGAGGACATTTCATTAAATTGTGCAAGATGATGATGAGTACATTGTACATTGTTTGTCATTACAAGGATAAATTCCCTTAACTAGAGTGGAATATGTCTGCACGAGACATTCTCCCTATAGTAAATCTCACTCTAATGGGCCCTCCTTCAGCATGACAATCTAACACAATATCACATGATGTGGCATAGAAGTATCCCTAAACATAATGGTAATTAGGGATCTTAACAAAAAAAAATTATCCTACAAATCAAATTAAAGACATGGTGTAACTACATCATTTACGTCCACTTTCAGGGATGGACAGAAAATGAAAAGCTCACATGATGAAATGGGTTGCACTATTTTATTCATGGCATGAAATCATGTCAAACGACTATAAACTTTCCCCTTTTTAACACCATCAAATTTTGGACCCTAGAGAATCTCGAAGAGTCCCACGAATATTCCATCCTATAGATGGCCAATAAATCTACTGCTCGGATGAAAAGTTTGAGCATATTACTACGTTTTCTGTGAAATTTTGTGAAAAATCACTATAAATTTGGTAGCATTCATCCTCTGTCAAAAATCAGCCTCCAAGGGAATCTTTTAGATTCCATAAGATCCTACAAAGATTCATTGATGTTGGACGCCTAAATTTATACCACTCAGATGAGGAAACAGACCGCATAGTTGGACTCATGGTTAGAAAACATGCAAAAATGACTATAATCTTGTCAAATTCTAACACTGGCACCTATGGCTCTCTAAGAAAATATTTTCACCATCCAAGAGATTCCCTAGCTCAGGGTTCCGACCCTCCTAGCTAGTCAAGGTTCTGCCACTCCTCCACTATTGGTCTCCCGTTTGAATGGTGTATGAGTGTTTTTATATAGCATAAAGGGAAAATTTTCCAAAGAGGGGCCATTGTGCCATTGATAAAAGTGTTAAGTTTGGAGCGGGGTGGTTGGGGGTTCCAACCCCATCAACCCCAAATAGAATGGTTATGTTTGTTATTTTAATGGTTAGTTATAAACATTGGTGAAATTAACTATAGCCGTTGGTGGTCAAGGTGTTGTATGTTGATTGGTTTCGGTATGGTATGTTGTGTGATGGGTTGGCGATACAAACCATTGGTGAATTTCGGTGGTATGGAACATGGTGCATTTTGGAATATGGTTATGGTATTAACTTGTTGTACGGTGTGTTGTGTGATGAGTTGGGCAGTATAACCATTTGGCAGAGTTCGGTGGTATTGAGCATGGTGAATTTTTGAATATGTTTATAGTATTGTGTTGGAGTGTGTTGACCATTACATTTTGGGAATGGGGTCACCCGTGGAGTGGGTCAACCACATGGATGAGTAGGTTTGATCCCCACTGGCCCCCATGTTGTTTTTCGTTTATGTTGGTAGCAGTTCTGCCATTGGCGGCACACCAAATAATATTTGTTATATGAATATGTGTGGTGTGATTATGCCATGTGGTGGAGGGGCTTGACCACCCTCCACCATATATATATAATAGATATATTAATATATATCGATGGCAGTGGTGGTGGGGGTGGCAGCCCACCACCTCATTAATATATTTTTTATTTTTTTATAACCCTAATAGCTAAAATTTTTGGATGTTTTGGGGGTTACTAGTAAAATTAAGTAGGCAACAAATTTTCCATTTCCAATCGTCATGTTCCATGCGCCGAGACTCTACCAATTTGTTTCCTCATTTGTGACTACCACTTGGCCATGTTTAACCCTAAATTTGACTGACTATAACTTGAGCATAAAAACTTGGATTTAAGTTTCATTCATGCCATTGGAATCAGGACAATGCGCTCTATGATCTATTCCAAGTTTTTTTTCCATCCCACACCTTTGATTTTTGGGCTATTCTACAGCCACTGTTGAATTTTGAGCGTATCTGGAGCCATCTAAATCATCTCGCTATTGACCAAACATTGCATCCTTCCATCAATATATCAATTTTAAACTTTCAATTTATGTAATTGCCATCATCCAATTTGGTTGCTTAATTTAGATATGATTCATCTAGAGGATTACATATCTAGAAATATGAATTTCTCCAATTTTCAAATCAATCAACAATTTTAGGCTACTTAAAGGGAAGAAAAAAACCAAAAATAAATCATGTAAATAGTGTAATGTCAAATAGAATTTACAGAATTCCAAAACAACTAATTTCATAACAACTTTATATGATAGATCCATGTAGTGACTTATTTTCTACAATCAAATTTTGGCTAATAATATTAATTCTTCTCAACAACCCCAATTTTGTAAAATAATTTATGAGTTGATGATTTTAATTCAAATCTATTTCAAAATCATAAACAATTAATAATTATGACATATGTGACACTCTGAAACGTTTGTTATCTTCACATGCACCATCAACTGATGACTTTTAATATCAACGGTAGCTATCATAGGAATCTATGGCCATTTTCATTCAATATTTCATTGATTAACAAGTTGTCTGAAAAAATAATGTAGCCAAAAGAATTAGGGAATTCAGAGAGATAGTGATAGTGCCAACTCTACATATTGAACATGATATTTTTTTGATTGCAAAAAATGTTGGTCCTTTCATTGCGACAAACCCTTCCAAATTCTTTTTTTATTAACCTTCCACTCCACAATATGAATGGATCAACCATTTTCCTCTTAAGTCTCATAATGGCATGCAAATCTCCACATAAACATCAAAATATTTATAAGATGCTTTTCCACTAGTCTGATAGTGAGTTCAAGTCTAGAGATAGGCACATCCACTAGAAGATTTGTTTTGTTGTAGCTATAAAAATTGATTTCATCCACCTCTCAATCCTTAAACATGCAACATGACTTAGAAAAATACATAACAATAAGAATAATTCATATTAAGAAAATAGTGAATGTTATGATGAAAGTATGTAAGAAACTACAATTATAACGTACTAGTATGAGCCCTAAATTTTTTCCAATTACATGATGCTAAGATCGACTTACTCTGAATGCAATGTGCTAGTATCCTAAAACACACCTTATGAGGGTCACTCATTACCCACAGTATTTCATGGCTCCACACAACATAAAAAACATATGTACAAACTTTGCAAGCCATAGTTACCACTCCTCCTACACACAAGCTGATAGAAACACCATATCTCCACTGACTATTCAACATAATGAACAACCCCATGGTCCTTCTAGTCACAAATCCTCCTTCATGCTATGAAAATAATTAATTAGCTACATGTGGAATTCCTATGCACCCCAGGTGAACACCTCATCTTCCATCCAATGATTGAGAATAACATCACACCTCACAACCCTCAATATGGCTCTCATAACAACTCATAAATGAAGGATAAATTACGGGAATAGTTTCAAATAACTACTGAGATAATCACTCACTCAAGAGACTACACCACTAAATTCTCACTTGCATTCACTATGCCAACAAACTCTTACATATACAAGATTACGATATTGTTGAACAAATTCCCAAAATATAGGAATTGGAAACCAACAAAGGCTAATTAACAAAAATATTTTAAACAACATAAAAATCTCCATTTTTAGGAGAATATTCTAAATTTCTCGATTATTCCAACATACACTGACTCCATATTTTTGTAATTCATCATCGATACTAATACACTATATATATTATGAGAGACGTAGACTGGTATCAAATCCACAAGAGCTTAGCTAAAGTTTAGATGTTCACTAAGGAGAACTACTATCTCTCCAAAGCCCCACTGAGTCATTCACAAGGAGTTGCCACCATATCTAAAGTTACATGGTCTACTGTAGTTAGAAGAACCTAGAATTTGAGGGTTTCAAAAGAGTACAATTGAGAGCTACTATTTATATGATAAATATTAAACACAATGAAGTAAGTCAATTATTGACTTGTTGATTTTACATCTTATGAATTGAATGCGAATAAAGTGATGTCTAATACATAGGATTTAAACTAAATGAACTAATGATTATATTATTAAATGATGTTTAATTGATGCAGGAGCATTCACCTCAATAATATCATTGTATTTTAGTAGACATAGGGGGTCTTGTGTTTTCAAGGAAGTTGGTTTCCTAAGTGTTGAATTAATGTAATTATTAAGGATTTGAGTGATTTTAATGAATGAAGCTAGAATAGAATTTAATTAAATATTGTGAGACATATTTGTAAATATTCTCGAATGTAGGAGAATATGAGAGATTTAGGATAGTTGAGAGATTGAAGGATTGGGAATTAATTGTAAATCTTAGATTAGGAGTTAGTTCATGATTTTGTGGATTAGAGATGATCCTCTGAGATAAGGAAGAGATTTTAGGATTTTGTTGAGGAGTTTATGGATCTAAATGAGGAATTGGTTGTAGAATCCTTTTGTATAAATGTAAGCCTAAAAGGCATTGGCAGAGGTTAGATGGTTAGATAATTAGCTGGTTAGTTAAGCTAGTTAGAGTGTGATTTTAAGCCTATGGGAAGATTGTAAAACAAAGGCGATTGACATTGAAGATCAGGTTAGAGAGACAGAGAGTGTTATTATGTAATCATTTGTTTGTATATACATATACAAAGATTCAATTCCAAAACTGTATAAGTGTGTCATTTGAGTATTGAATGATAAGTTATGTGTGAATCAGAGTTCTACATAGTACATGTATGCAGGTAGAATCCGAAGGAAAAACATAGAGAAGAAGAATGATACAGAAGATCAAAATGGAACGCTTGAATCCATTCGAAGGATCACACTTGAGATTCGAGTGTGATTTTGTTAAGAGTTAAGCTCACGGGGGAGTTTCACAACAGAACAACGAAAGAATGAGAAACCATGAAGTAATCCAAAACCACAAAAAAAATTGAAGAAGTGGCATAAAAACCAAGTAAAGAGACGGATGCAGTAAAGTATCGATGCACAGGAGCTGTTGGATCTATATGATCAACGAATGGGATTCAGTCGCATAGAATGAAACAATTGGAATTGCATCACAACATAATTCAGGAGTGAATGAATCGGCCTTAAGTGATTTGCGATTACGATATGCGATAGCATTACTGACCGTTGGATCAAGTGTTCTGATCAACGGTAGAGGATCATTGTTAAACCTCACATCACAATATTCCAATTGTGAATGAATTAACCTTGGGCCACAAAAAAGTGCGATGTGCGAAGTGCAATGTCCGATGCGATCAACAATTATATCACATCGCAATATCCCATAGTATATGTACCGTGGCCATTATCAATTGCGATTTGCAATTGTGATGTGCAATGAGAGCGGACCTGAGAAGGTAATGGACGCGGTTTATGTTATTTGAAGTCCAGTTGTAGTTCATCACATATCGAATGCAAAAGGAGTCTTAGGAGGAGTCTTTGGAATCCTCCAATTGTAATAAAGGGAGCATTGGTAAATGTGCAAAGCTTGAAGAAATACAAAAAGGTAAGTTATGTATACTTTATGAAAGATTTCTATTATAAAAGGTTTATAATATAAGTAGTGCAATAGAAGGTTTTATGTGGTAAATCCATAAATGAAAGTATAACGAAGGTGGATGTATAGAGTCCCGATAGAAAGGATTGCGTGAAGGGACAGACTATGGTTAATTAACAAATTGTTTTTGCAGAGATTTAATAAAGGGGGCCTTAAACCATAAAGTAATGAATATTTGACTTGGCAGAGAGTATGAGATTCCTGGGGCAAAACAAAATTTTCATTTCATATGCACAGTATGGGTAATCGCAGGTTTTCCTGCATCAAAGTGGCATCAGAGTTGAATTATAGTTGAAATGTTTGGTATTAAAGAAGAAAAAAAGAATTCTGTGTGAACATTTGTTTGAAAGAATTTAGAACAAAGTTATTTGTTAAGATGTATATACATGTAAGAGGAGATCAGATTTTAATCTGACAAATAGTAGGCACACAGAAATGATGTGTAGTATAACTTGCAAATGCAAGATATAGAGGACAATCCATTCGAAGTACAGGAAATGGTGGAACCAGATCATGAAGAGATCTTGAAGGTGAGATGATATGTTTTGTTTTGATTTGATTTGAATATTGGAGAATGTGTGGTTTTTATATTGATACTCAGGTACTAGCATAAGAAGGTAAGAATATTGCAACAAACTAGAACAAGGAGTGCTCAATTGGTTCTAGAGGAAGGAACCAAAGAGATGTTAAGAGACTGAGCTCAAAGGAAAGAAACTTAGTAAGGCATATGTAGCAAGGAGGTGTTTTTTTACTTTAGAGGTATTGTTGCATCTCACAAAAATATCACAAGGGTAATTCCACAGAGGATGTGGCTAGAATCGCTAAGTAATGAAGGAAGCTGGTAAGAGTTTCTAATTGAAAGAAGAGGTGGCTAGAACCAAGTATTTCATGGTGATTGAAATATAAGAGGACAATTGTGTCCTTAGAAGGTCCAAATGAGTTGAAGCCTAGAAGGAGCAAAGAGAAGTGCTCAAAGGAGGTTCCAGAGATAGAGAACCAAGTGCTTGCCAAAATACCAAGTACAGAGGAAAGCTTGGTGAGGTAAGTGGTAGTAGGGAGGACTTGCTGTTGCAGAGAATTTAATGAAATTGATAGGGAATGAGTGAGGAAATCATAGAGATGGAGAAGAAGATGACTATTAATAGTCATAGCAAAGGTTCTCAGGAAGACCACAATAGAAGAAAAGTGAAGAAGGAGGATGCCAAGGCAAATTTTAAGAGAATGAATGAAGAGGAATTTGACAAGGAAATTGCAGAGATGAAAGAACAACTTGATGCATTACGGAGAATACTAGAGGAAAACTAGAGACAAGGTTGGGTATTAAAGAAGAGTAGCATACTAATGTGTTGTTAGGCCCCTATACTGCTAGTGTAACCCCTTATTGTTATTAGTATAACCCACTTATTATATTGATGTACCCATGGAGTGCCCATATTGTTAATATTGTGCCCCATAGAAACCCACTATTGTTATTATTGTGCCCTCACATTATTATTGTTATGTCGGCTCTGATTATGTTATGACCCCTTAGACTCCTATATATAGAAAGGAGGTCTTTTCATTTGTATCATCCAAGAATTGTTCATGTATGTAATGTAAAGGAGGTTGCCCCCTTGAAGAGGCTGAATTATAAGGCATTGATCTATCTTTCTATCTTTCCTTGAGCTGGTTTCATAACATTTGGTATCAGAGCTTTGGATTCTAGGGTTTCGCTGCTCCAAACAGGTCATCGTGGCATTTTTCGCTACTACTTTTTTTTGTGACTTTTCATAATCTAAAGAAAAAACCCATTTGAGAAGAGATTGTACTGAATCGCAGGTCCAAATTTTAGAGCTTTTTGCTCTATATTTGTGGAGATATGATCTGAGGAAGTTGGCCTTTTTGCAGACTCCTCAATTACATTCCAAACAGGTGACCTGGGGAAAATCATCATAACTTTCTCTCTGAACATCGGATTGAAAGTTTGTAAGAAGGTACAAAACGAGGACAGACTGCAGTTTCTTGTATATAATGTTTAGTGCCAAAGGTCGAAACAGTGACACGTGGAACTTCATACAATTTTGCTCTTCTGGAAAGGTCTATAATCAGGTCACCTTGGGATATTGTGCATAACTCTTTCTTGGAGAATCCAATTTGCATCATACTTGGTGGAATTAGAAAGAGGGCACAAAGGGCTACTACATGTCGCAATTTCAGAACTTAAAGATTCAAAATTTTAGAGTTATAGTCGTTTCAAGATCGAGCTCCTAAAATCAAGAAAAAACAAGATGAGAAAGTTTGATGGCAAGGATCCCGTAAATTGGATACTTCATATGGAGCAATATTTTGATCTACATGGTGTACCACTGTTACAAAAGGTATTTATTGCATATTCATATTTAGAACCGGATCAGTTTTTATGGTACGAAGGGATTTTTTCTCGTAAACAACTTTTTACGTGGTCAATTTTCACGGAGGAAATGATAGCACATTATGAGGATACAAAGAGCAACACCTTCTTTAGAAGAACACCACAACAATTGGAAAGAGAAAGGGTTTTGTGACATAGTGGAAAGAAAAATTATGGAAACCAGGAATCATACCCCTCACAACTATAAAGATGGAAGTGTTGTTTCTCCTAGCCTTCCACAACCTACAAGGGTTACACCACAACAATTGGAAGAAAAAAGAGAAAAAGGGCTTTGTTACAATTGTGATAGAAAATGCACTAAAGGTCATAAGTGTGCTGAGAAGAAATTATTTTACATAGAATATGAAGAGGAGGAAGAAAAGGATAAAGAAACATCAAAAGAAGAGGATATACGCCAGGACCCCACCCCAGAGAAAGAAGAAATGAATCAGACCATATCTTGTAAAGCATTGGCAAGAATTACCATTCCTCAAACTCTCAAGATAGAAGGACCTATCAAGAAGAAAAAGGTGCAAGAAGTGAAATATCACATCTATAAACAAGAAATGAATCCAACCATATCTTGTAATTCATTGGTTGAAATTACCACTCCTCAAACTATCAAGATAGGACATATCAAGAAGATAAATGTTCAAGAAGTGAAAGATCACATCTAGCATCAAGAAATGAATCCGGCCATATCTTGTAAAGGATTGGAAGAAATTACCACTCCTTAAACTCTAGAGATAGAAGGAAATATCAAGAAGAAAAGGGTTCAAGTAGTGAAAGATCACATCGAGCATCAACAACAAGTTCTCCAACTTTTAAAGGATAACGCCACCTCGGTGAAAAATCAAATGAAACAACACATAGATCAACATCATAGTGAAAAATGTTTTGATGTAGGTGATTGGGTGTTTTTATTGCTACATCTCAAGCAAGCTATTTATGAGAAGGACATGTTGGCAATACTCCATGCACTTAAAAAATGGTGACCTGACCGAATGGGAAGACTCTTCAAGTATGAGGATGTGGAAGCATTGTTTTGTGCTATTTCTATTATCCAACCAGATTGGATAAACGAAGCAAGGGATGAATGGAAGAAGGATGAAGAAGTATGGCCACTTATTCAAAAGTTGCAAAACGATCCTAATTCAAACAAATATTGCTTAAAAATTGAAAGAGGAAGGAAAAATCATATTGGAACCTGGCAGCAGTCATAGAAACAAGAAACCCGGACAGCTAGGGAAATCGATCAATTTCAAAGATATCTCATCAAGTGAAGAACTTACCCGCTGAAGGATTCCACATGCGGAGGGACAAGAATTTTATACAGAAGCATCAAGAAAACTACTCAAGCGTTGAGGACACACTTTTTGAAGCAGAGGGGCATGTTATGCCCCTATACTACTAGTGTAAAACCCCTATTGTTATTAGTACAACCCACTTATTATATTGATGTACACCCCATGTAGTGTGCCCATATTGTTACTATTGTGCCCCATAGAAGCCCAGTATTGTTATTATTGTGCCCTTACATTATTATTATTATGTCGGCTCTGATTATGTTATGACCCCTTAGACTCCTATATATAGAAAGGAGGTCTTTTCATTTGTAACATCCAAGAATTATTCATTTATGTAATGTAAAGGAGGTTGCCCCCTCGAAGAGGCTGAATTTTAAGGTGTTGATCTATCTTTTCTATGTTTTCTTGATTTTCTTACATAACAAGTGTTGCCAAAGGAAGAAGAGACATTGAGGTCCTATGTTTCTAATTATAATTATTTTTTTGTGAGTGGAGGTTTTGCAGAGGATTGGCAACCTTATGAAGTTGTCATAAAACTTGATAAAAATTACGAGACTTCAGAGGAGAAATTGGATCAACATATTGATGTACTGACAGAGGATGAAGAGTACCTTTCAGGGGATAAGTATTCTAGAGCAGAGTATGATGAAGAATGTGACAGAAATAAATTATTGATGAATTGATATTTGGAATTGTTATAAAACAAGGAAAATTCCTTATGGATAAAGGGGATGAAGATCAACTTGAAAAGCTAGTATGTGAAACATTAGCTGAGGATGTTGAGCCGTACATTTTTCAAATTGATAATTGTTGTGTGAATACAAGGATTATAAGTGTTGAACAAGAACTTATTTATGTGGAGATGAATGAGACATAATTGTCTATGGAAGGAAATCCAATTGAATTGTTGCGCAATAGTGATTGGGTAAAGGATGAAGCTGGAAATGTTAGGATATTCCGACACATAGGAAATAGTTAAGTTCAACTTGGTCTAGTATAGAGTTAGGTATAGAGTTAGGTAAAGTGTGTTTCTTTACCGTTGTACATTTGTAACTTACAATCCGACGGTCACGATATGTAGTGATCCGACGGTTCATTCTCTCCTCGGTATTACCGACACTTGATCCGTGGCTTGACACCCGATTGGTCCATGAATTCTATTTAAAGTGCATGGAGGGTCATTTGTAGGTTAACCGTGCATGAGAGAAGCTTATGTAAAATTTCATTCTTTTATTAATAAATTGCCTGTAGTAGCCACGTTGGTGCAGGCCGTGGACTGTTTCCCTCTCTGAGGGTTTTAACCACGTCAAAATACTGGTGTATTGATATGTGATATGTTTGTGAGTAGTGTCCTTTTGGTGTTCTGTCTGAGGAACTTACCCTGTAAATTCCTACATGGTATCAGAACTATTTGAGGGTCGCGTCCGTTGGTGATCCAAATCTGAAGCCGGTAGAACTGCATGCGGCTGTCGTTTCCTAGATCTACTGTTTCTGACTGCTTTCAGGCCGAGAGGCCTGCTCTGTTGTGTTCAGAGCATCTGTTCTAGTGAGGAACCCCTTTCGTTTCACGTGAAAAGGTTTCCAGTAGCCGTATCTACGTCATTTTAAGATCTGGAGGTATACAGTGTTTATCTGCAGTTTACTGTTATTTTCTCTCTGGTTATTTCGGTTTCTGTTTATTTAGCCTTCTTTATGACCGGATCTATATCTTTCATTTCTGCGTATGCTCTTTGCCCTACGACTCTGTGCGATCTGGACAAATCAGAAACAGAAAGGAAGTTTTTTTTCTCTCATGCGTATGCTCTTTTCCCTGCACCTTAGTGTGATCTTGGAAAATCAGAAACATTGAGAAAAATATTT
>APFE030038278.1:833-31825 GCA_000404065.3 Pinus taeda
TAATGAGTTGGAGAGGACCATGTCTTCTCCCTAGTAAATGTGAGGGTACATTGGGGAATGTGGGATGAATACATATATTATTTGAAATAATGGAAGGAGACCATATCCTTCCTAAGATTCAATTTGAGAAGGTAAGTTGGGAATTTGAATAATAGAAATCATTAATTTTATATTAGACCAATATTTCTCAATATTTTCAGATAATGTAAACATTAACAAAATTTGCAGGATAAGATTTAAGTGGGGCATTACATACACCCCTCCTTCAGAAAGCTTCGTCCCGAAGTTAGAATGAAAAGATACAAGGAGTTTGAAAGCATAACAAACCAGAGAGAGTTATATCATTAAAATTTGATAAGTCAGACAATGAAATTACTTCCCATCAAGAGTCTCTAACTGATCTATATCCTCCTATCCATCCCGACCTACTTCCATTCCCACCCTATCCGCCCTCTGCTACTTTATCAGTGGCAACATCTAGACTAACCACTGATAAAAGCGACATAGTGGAAGCATCGAATACATCGACCTAATTTCCCCAGTAGGCAATTGGCAATTGTCATCACACGTCTAGGGGAGCTTTTCCACCACTGCCCTCCCATGATCCAAAGTTTCGGAGGATACACAGTGGGAAATGACTCCACCCCTCCTTCAGAACTAGGGTCAACGCCCTAACATGGACCACACTATAGAGCTGGTTGGACTTGTCAATGAATAATCTAGTCAAGTAGTCTTTGCCACCTATCATTTGCATTTTACTCATGTCATAAGAGTGCATATCATGTAGATACCAAATGTAATAGAACAATGTGCATTATACCTTCCCCATGAGATGTCTCGACCTTCCCTCAATGGAAGAGTAGCTCTTGGCTATCATATAGTTCTTTCCCCCTGCGGGCTAGCTCTCATTCATGCATTTATATAACAACAAGACATATAATCATCACACTATTAAATCTAGTATCCACGTGTGAATTTTGTAGTTCATATTGGAAATAATCATAATTTCACTACTTCATTCATTAGATAAATCATATCCACTTAAGCCATACATGAAACAACAATAGCTCTGATAAGTCATGTACTAGATAAATAATCACTAAGTAATTCATACATCAAATGTTTACATCATCAAAATCAAACCTAAGTAGTTTCACATGTTCAACCAAATGCATCAATTTTACACAATGTTCATAAATAAATAACATGGAACTGTAACATAGAACCTTAACATAGGTAGTTTGTCTAAGTCAAAATGGGCATCACAGATGCTCATGTGACAACCTTGTGGAACCCCTTGATAATAATTAGAGTTGAAACAGATTCACTGTCCCCATGGAAAATAACATTTGAACCCAAATATGCTATAAGGTGGTACGAAAACCAAACTATTGGCAAGCAACTCATTCGTGCACTATCAATTCTACTAGAAGGCACTAGTATAAATACCTTAGTCTCACTCTTCCAATTTGTTGGATTTTCATCTTCCAAACCAATTAGTTAACTTGAAAATAAAAGACTCAAAACTTCAGAAACTGTTTCCCTCAGGATTTTCATACTTTATTTTTATTTTAAATTGAGAGAAATGTCCTCTAAATGTCGAAGGTTTTATATATTTAATCATTGTTTACTAGTACTAAAACAATTTCATGATATATACTGCAGCTCACAATATGACCAAACAAATGAGAAATAATTAAACGAATGGAATACTTGTCTTTGCCCTGTTGCTCTTAGTATTTCCCCTCTAAATGACACCACATTTCTAAAGATGCCTACTCCTTTCACAAGTGGCTAGTGACCACAAAAGTTGCAAAGAAAGTTGAGGGTCCTTTTTATCAAAACTAGAGACATATTATTTTTCACGACATTTTTATTCAACACTAGAATAAGGGAAAAAGTGTATCCTAATATTTTCACTGGTATTTTATTGACTAAATAAGATTCCATTCTAAAGTCCCAAATTCTCTACAAATTGATCTTCTCATTTACTTTAAGATCATTAAAACAACTATCATAGTAAGCCTTACACAAGTCCATGGTATTCAATCCACCACCCATAGAATAATCATTAACGTGACATGTAGTATATTTCATCACATCCTAATCTGAATTCCTGTGCTTCATAGTCGTTTACTTCTCAGATTCAATATTTGTTATTACGACTTCCTCCATGAAGAATGACAAATATACTATCTGAAATTAATAATCCTACTATTCGAATGGAAAATCTACTATATCTTAAATAAGAATAATAATAATCTACTATCAACAGAATTAAAATCCACCCTCGTATGTAAAATAGAATTGACTCCCCTTTTTTGATTGGGACACATTTTGGGTATAAATTGTTGGCTCCATTGTAAAGCTATATATGGATGCTAATGGTTCTTGCTGTGCATGTTGAGGAAAAGGGGTCAGATCAGGTGAAAGTTTGGGAAAATTTTGATAGATAACTCTGCAACCTATCACCTAAGCTAAAGGAAGTCCATGTTATGCATTGCAACACTGACCTTGGGGCATGCTTCTCGAAACAATTAAAAAAAAAAAAAAAAAATCCTATGAAGAATGTGGTCACATATTGCAATTGACATGTGGAACGTAACACAGGATTGTACAATCCATCATATAGGAATCACACCACTAGGGTAGGTATGAAACCTACACAAAGACTCTTTTGTAAACAAGTATGTTCTTCATCATGGAAGTCTCACATTTTCCAACAATTTGTAGTTCCCAAGGCAGTTTGTGAATCCTAACGCTTAGGTTCTAAGGTCCTTGGTCAACAAAGTCTAAAATTGATTAGCAATATATCTCCTTCCCAAGCTAAAAGGAATTTTTTTTTTAAATGATGATCCAAAAGGAATTTATATTCATTCAAAGGGGGCATCCTCCTTTTGTGGCACATGTGGGCTTCTAAGAGGCTTTTGCAGGTCAAATCTTGGTCAAATGGGACAAGTGAGCTGTCAAAAGTCATCTACAATTTTTTTAACAAGAACCCATGTTCTAAAATCTTCATATCAACAAGGGCGGTGGAGTTTTATGCTTGTGGTTATTTTTCTAGGGGGTCAACCACACATGTGGAGACTAGGAGAGCCTTCCAAGCCAAGTCAAAAGAACTTTTTGACCAAGATAAGTTTGGAAAGTCAAGCAAAGTCAATTTCTTCAAAGTAAACAAAAAGTTACTTGAGAAAAGGGAAGAAAGCATCTTATTTCAAGCAAAGGGGCCAAGTCAAACTTCTAAAGAGAGACATTGGAGCCTTGTGGAGCAAGTTGTGAAAAGTTTACAAGCACGTTAATCATTGGACCTCTACTAGCATTTGGGAGGATGCCAAGGTTAATTTAGAAGAGCATTGAGCCAATTGAGAAGGTCCTTGATGATTCCAAGCACACCTAAATTTACCTTGAGTCAAATCAAGGAAAGATCTAAGAGAAAGTTGTGGATTAGGCAAAATCAAGCCTCATTAGCTGTATTTTTGCCCCCATTTGTGGCGATATCTCACCTCTTTAGAAGTTTTGAGCAATGTAGAAGACAAATTTAATTGTTGATTAGTCTTCAAGTAATTTATGGATCACAAATTAGCCAATTTGGAAGCAAAAAGGAGGACAAATATTGAAAGTCTCATCTATTAATATAGAGCTCTCCTTCCTTAGCAAAGCATGATGTGAAAATGTGAGATCATTAATGCAATAATAAGAACTTCTTTGATGCAACACCTTGCATACAATTTGTGGATTGGGTTTTCTATTCTCTTTTCTTGGCTCTTGTAAAGATATTGTGCTTTCATAAGATACTTTTCAGGTTTTTGTCTAAATTACACAAAGTTATTGGATTGATCCATTGAGGGACTACATAAGCACATGGACAAGAAAGGTTAGGATATTATGCCTCACCTTCTTCTTATTGGACTATGGTTATCAAAATCCGAGTTTTGGACAAACACTTATCAAGGATTCCTCCTTAAAAGATTATCTCTCTCCTAGCTCTATAGTTGATTCATTGGCTAGAGGTATTCCAAAGGGAATTGAACCTAGTTGAATTTGGGCACCAATGAAAGTCTTAGACAAGCACTCCAAATTCACAAGTCCAAATAATTAGGGGCTAATTTAAAGAGGGTTGTGATCACAATCTGATACCAAAAAAGGTAATTAGATGGGCACAAGGTAAGTCTCATCTTCACCTCATCAAATTTCAAAATTCAAGATCTTTTACAATTACTTGTATATTATTATTTGAAAATAAAAATCAAAAAACACAAAAACAAAAAGTATTTTACTAGCTTTAGCTTAAGTTTTCATCATTTAGCTAGTTTTGGCACTTCGGTTTCGTTTCAAAGGTTTTATCTAATTGGCCCCAAAAGATATAGTGTGTGCAAGGAGGGCTAATTTCACATTGTTATCCAATGGTTTTGCAGGTCTATAACAACAAATTACAGCCATCATTTCACATAGTAAATGAAGTCCTTTCAAGGGGATTTGCATTTAAAGGTATATCTCTTCAATCCTCTTCATTTTCTTCACTTCTAGAAGTCTATCAATCATTATTTGAAGTGAATAATCAATCCCAAGCTTGCAAGGATAAAAAAAAATCTGCATAAATAAAAATTAGGAATTGACCCTAGTGGGGATTTAACCCTTAAAACTAAGTAGTAAATTTCAGATTTTAATCTCTTTACATGCTCAATATTTTGAAGTGTTAGTGGGCTCATTGGATTCATATTTCACACAATATTAACACTTCCAACCCATAGCCGTGAGTTTCTTGCACATTTTAAGTCTTGGGGGAGGCCCCAAAGCAAGTTGCAGGTTGTAACTTGCTGGTTTATGTGTTTTTTTTACTCAATTGCAGGTTTGTGGGTCTAATCAGCAAGCTAAGTTGTCTTTTTCAGCTTCATACCAAAGGTAACATCAATTCCATTCATCCTAAGATTAGTAAGGGTGGTTAACAATCAATTTGGTTCTTTTCCAAAGGTTTATTCTTTAATTTATTGAGTGTTTTGGTTGCTAGTCTGTGATTTTCTGGAGTAGAAAATCATTTTCAGATTGGAAATTGTTCAAATTAATTCCTAGACACAATCACCCAAAGAAGATTCCATAGGCACTAGCCTTCTTGATTTTGTGGTGGAGGATTTGTCTTGTGTAAGGAAGTCTCCTGTGGTTTTTTTTTTTAGGAGATAGCCTAAACAGTGAGGACTCATGCCTAGTGGATAGTGGACACTTGTCCTATGTGGTGTTGCCCTAGCATATTGCTGAACCCTTACAATACTGCTAATCCAGACATTAATAAGTCCAAAATGGTTGTCTATATTCTAGCCCTAGCACCTATAAAGTGCATTTCTCACCACAATTGTAACCACAAAAGTGTATATGTTATTCATGATTATTTATGTATGAGGTACCCACCAAACACATGCGTTGATACATGATGTGATGTGCTTCAAGTTGCCTCGGGTCATTGGCTCATATATTTGACAAACCTGATCCATATATTCCCTTTTTTGAGCTTCTTTGTAGGACATTTACAAATTGTACATTCAAGTCACTTGGTCCTTACCTCCACCCTCAAGCACTTTTGGGAGCTGTGTGATGGCATCCTTGTCTGACCCCCTTATATGCAAAGGCATTGGATGCAATTGCTCAATATCCTTTGGAACAATTATGGGTTAATTCTCATCAACTCCAAATAGAGACAAACCATGATATGCCACAATATAATAGGATCTATCAGATGTGCTACCTACAAGATCTTACAAGATCCAAAGATATAGATGCACCTCATTTTTTTTTTTCTTTTGGTGCCCCTTGCACCATGAAATCACTAGATGTTATCACTGCCTATATAAGGACTCCATAGGGTCCCTCCTTTCTTTCGATACTAGGACCAAAGACACCTAACCCTTTTTACTGAGGTGATCTTCAACCACAAATCTCATTTCCAGCCTAGTGACCTCATCCTGAGATGACTAGGGAGATCACCTCATGCTTTCAGGTTGATCCATAGAATCAGAGCAACGAGCATAGTAATGGAGTACACCAAGTAGTGGGTTCCTTAGCCTCCCCATCTTGGAGATCATTCGATATCAGTGAAACTAGTTTGGGGATGTTGAGTCGTACATCATTCCATACATCCTCAAAGTGGTAAAAGGATCAGCTCTAGACAGACCCTAAGCAGGGCACCTTCCACCCATCAAGGTACCTCCTCTACAATAAAGATAAGTTATTTAAACTCAGAAGCAATCTATTATTTCATATCTGTACTTCCACAATCTCTCGTTGTAATTATCTCATATTACAAGAAATAAAAAGCCCATATCATGTCAACCTATATTCTAAGAGTTTTCTCAAAGTCTCTGGGAATTGGATTCCAACTCCAGCTATAGCAAACATAAAAGGTAGCTTCTCTTGATGATGCATTTAATATTTTGATTTCAAGCACTGGGGCCAAGATATTTAGAGTTATATTGTTGTCTTCCTATCTGTCATGCATTTCTTCAAACAAATAATCAATGACTATAAAAGATAACTATTTCTTTCTATTCATGTATCAAGCATCACATTCTAAGAAATTAATAAGTGTCGTTGTTGATTTACAAAGATTCTCTCAAAGCCAACTTTTGCTAGAAGTATCTATCATGCAGCCTTTCCGCACAACATCTTGGGTTGTAAAAAGACAATAAACGTCCTAAATAAACAGATGGAAGTTATTTTGAAGCAGCTTATCATGAATGCATTTTTACAGGGCTAAAAATTGCAACTACATAAAACAGTTAACATGATGCTTTGCTAGAAAAAAAGTGACCCAAAAAAAAATATGCAAATACTGTATGAATGCACTTCACTTTACTGGTATCAAAATCAACAAGAACAAGTTTTGCATCTCTTGCTAGACAACTTATTGATAATATCTAAAATTTGGTTTCTCATCTCTCCAACTGTAGATGCTGTCACTTGGCTCTTTAAGACAACTTCCCAATCATCACCAGAAATGTTTCCTTCACATGCACACAACTCTTTCACTATGGCTAAGACAAACAAACCACAATCATAGCCATTTCTTTGCTGAGGTGTGAAATGCAAGGTCAATGTGGTAGATGATGCAAGAGGACCCATAAAATTCTTAATGTTTTCAAATAATTTCCTTCCATACACTCTGTTGCATTGTGCAGAACTATTATAATGCTCAAAGATATTCCTTCTCTTACTGTATACAAGCAACTCCAATGTGAACCACCACCTGCCTCACTGAAGTCTTCATTGTCATTGATGGGGAAGATAACCAGCTCCTTTTCTGGAAGCTTCATGGGATCAACAAATTGCTGGAGGCTACTAGCATTAGGGGCATTCACAATCCAGAATGATAGTGAAGGTGCAAGCAGAAGGATCTTAGGGGAGGTGGAGGAACACAAGTAGAAAAATAAAACTCAATGATACAATCATTAAGATAATCACGGCCTTGAAGAATCTTCAAATTAGATCTCCTTAACACAACATCAACATAGATCAACACTTTTTCATCATCTCCCATGGAATCCATGTATCACTCTTTCAGTACATAATAGTCTTGACTACCAGAATTCCTCAAGTACTTTATAAAATGGAAATATTTTCTTTTCCTAATAATCGACCACATGCACAGTTACTACAACTCAAGTGTATGGAAACCTTACAATGTCCACTAGCTTGTGGGAAACTTCACTACGAACCTATCACAAAATGTCTCCATTGTGCCAAGCATGCTTAATCACATAATTTCTTTTCATAAGGACACATCCTTGAATCAGAAAAATACTATACATTAAAGTGAGAGGAGCCCTGTAAGTGACAGGGGAAACATTCCTCAACTGTGGTTTTGAAGCCAACAAGTTTCTTAAGGGACAACTTCAGTAGATAACCGACCAAATATTGGTTTTAATTCTTGTTTCTTTCTTGAATTGGTGAGACAGACAAGAAGGGAAAACCATGACTAGCGAATTTTAACCTTGGTGGGAGGAACATGACCACCAGTTTGTTAACAATCAAACCAAGACCCTATTGAAAAATTTTGGACACTTTGACATGACTATTAGGTTTTTATTGTAAAATTGTGTCGGAAGTCTAAAAGAAGAAAAATGAGCTCTGTTTATTTTGTAAATTAATCCCATGTCTTTTATAGATAGGCAAACAAGTGTGATTCACATTTCTGACCTATGTTTGACTTGGGCTGACTCAAAGTCTGCTCAATTTCCTGAAAGAGCAGAGTTAAACTCTAAATCAACTTTGGACTCGGAAGAGTGCTAACACTGTTGTTGAAATTAAATTCAATCAATATAATTTGACACAGTAACCTCTTTTCCATAACAGGGGAAGGATACCTAGTATGTTTTGCACCTTCCAAGCTCTCTATAATCAGTTACGATCAGGAAAATCACATACATAGCTAAAACCACTAATCCGACCAGTTGTATGATTTCTAGCACTGGAATTTTAGTCATTTTTACTATTATGATGTTGACAGGGGCTTCCAAAAATCATAGAAGTAAGAGACTTACCACTTGTAACTAAGGCCAGCGCTCCACTACTCTATATTTGTGACTACCTTCTCCACCGTTGGAAAGGAGGAATCGCTTTGTTGTTGCTGCGACTTACATGAATATTAAGAGAGGATTCAAACGGACATGATTGATTCACGCAAACCCCATGTTGCAAAAACGTTCCATGTTACCAGTTCAGAGTTTTTTTACCCGTAGCTAGAACCAGCAACGGCATACAACAGGACCGCTGGATGCTCTTAATGTGGCTTAGCATCTAGCAGAATACCAAGAAATTCTGGCATACACATCTCTACAAAATGTTTTCCTACATACATGCTTATGGATTCCAATATCAAATGGTTCAGTAATTTCTGAGCAATTGAGGGTTGCTTTGGAAGCCACAAAGGGAAAATTTGAAGCAATGCTGAAAGAGGCCAGGTTGGAGGCAGAATATGTCAAATAAGCTATGACTTGCACCTTCAACCACCATTAACAGATGCAACTTACTAGATTATTCTAGCTGAACTGTGCATAGCTATGCGAGAAACATGTCGGACACAGACAATCTTGATCCAGAGTTTCGAGTTATTCATAACCACTACCAGCATCATAGTTTCTATCCTGATCGACGAGTGCCGATCCATGCTATTAATGCACATGCTCATGTAGCTGCACACCATGCCCCTATGCATGGGATACTGATGAAAGGCCAAAAAGAGGGAGATCCTCACAGACATCAACGAGCCCAAATTCAAGGAGTATATAGTGGGCATATGCATGTACATTACATGCACAGTGATGAGCATGGACATCCATTGCATCATAGCAATGATAGTGGTGTTGGAGAAGAAAAGAAGCTATTAATAAGTATAAGCTAGAAGCAAAGGAAATCATGGCTCAGTCTATTGAAAGAAAGGGTAAATCGATGGCATCTTTGAGAGAAGCTGAAGCCAAGGCCATTGCCACAAAAGAGGAATTAGAAAAGAGCAAGATGGAAGTGGCAGATCTCAAGGCCTCTCTAATGGATCAAGAGAATGAACTGTAGGAATAGCTCAGTTTGTTAGAGCATGTGGTTGTTAACCATAATAGCTTAATAGCCACAAGGTCAGGGGTTCAAGCCCTTCTATCAGTATTTGGGGTTTAGTGGGATTTGGGTCCAGATTTTGAACCAAAGCTCTGATACCATGTGTAAGAGCCCTATCCTAGGGTTTGCTAACTGATCTAATTCTTAAAAAAAATTAAATGCTATAAGAGGCAGTAGTTTACTCTCTTACCAGACTTTTAGACAAATAAAATTTTACCATTTACATTCTAATAAAATTTACATGAGTAAACTATGGAGGAATACCTATACCGGTGGCTGGTGGAGATGCCTTTGTCCTATTGCTCCTGCTGAATGCTCCTTTTGACGGACCCAACTAGATTTACCTCCCAGCCAACTAGGAAATAATCCCTAGCCTAGGAAACCTCCACAGGTTCCCTAGCCCTTTGAGTCCAAGTCCAACCAAATGTAGTGTGTGTGTCTAAGATGAATGATCCAGACCAAGATAAAAATATTTCCCTCCTCTCAACAACCCAAGTAACCTCCATAAGTTACTAAGGTCTCCAAAAAACACAATAAGTCCTCAAATTACAACCAACCCCACAATCATAAAGAAGACCCCCAACCCCCCCTTTTCTCCCTTCTCGCTTTCCTTTTTATACCCTCCCTCTCCTCTCCATCTCAACCACCCCTCATTAATGTCATTAACTTCTCATCCATCCTTACAGTGGACTTCCCTTCTCCCAAGTAAAGTTGGGAGTACATTTGGAAATGTGACATGAATATAAAATTGGGAAATTAATGGGAGAGGACCATGTATTCTCCCAAGTAAATCTGAAAGTACTTTTGGGGATGTGAGATGAATATATATATATTGATAATCAAATGGAGAGGTGTTGGGCTGTGTTATATTCTTTCCACGACTAACCTATGTAGTGAACCGGAGGGTTAGAGGGGGGCGGGTAGCCCCCCTCTACGGGGTCCAGGGCAGCGCCCCGGGAAAATTTATTTTGGACCCTATATTAGGTTGGGCGAACCTACCTATGGTTTTCGGTCCATGGTTTTAGACGCGATGGTTTTCAGTCCATGGTATTGGATGCTTCGGCATGTATAAATATGTATTGTAACATTTAAAGGAATATAATGAAAAATCAAGCTGGTAGTCTCGGTTTTGAGATCCAATGGGAAATCTATGTGTATATGTGTTTTATGTGTTATGCTCTCGCATTTTTATTTTTCCTGTGATTTAGAATTCGTATGCAGGTAATTTCTGTACGGGGTTAAAACCTACAATTTTTTGTTCATTCTGAAGAGTTGATCGTATTTTTCTCCTACATTTAGTTTCTCTTTTCCCAAAGTTATTACAAAAGGAACATTTAGATTCATCTTAAATTGGTGAAAAAGGATTGTAAGAGCATTTATTTAACCCAATCTCATTCTTTTGTTTTCTTTCTTCTTTAGTCACGATAGTTTTATAAGAAACACACTGAACTACCTTATGACCAATATGACAAGTGAAACATTGACCATTAAAGTAAAAGTTCTTGGGAGTGTAGTACCTTCTTGTGTATATTTCCCTTTGATTACGATAAGGGCAATTCACCTGAGAAACATTTGGTCCCTTATTCCTTTGCTGAGAGATGGAATTTTGTTGACCACCTCTTTTTACCAACATTGAGATAGCTCCCTATACCTGTTTCAGAAGATTTTATAGTCTTTGATGATTCTCCATTGTATATGAGACCTACTTTTATAAGAGGAGAGCGTTTTACTTTGATGATCTCTTCCAAGATCTTAGATCCTTTATAAAATATAAGGTTTAGAATTTTTTCTTTCTCGAGTTCCTTCCTTAGACTTACAACTTCTAGTTCTAACTTTTCATTATGCCTCTCTCTGTCTAGGATTTGTTTCTTTAGAATTTCCTATGTTAATTTAGATTTTTCTAAACAAATTTTAAGTTGAGTTATTTCTTCTATGAGATTGTATTTTTCTTCTAGGGCGTCCATGAAAACATCATCAAACTCATCAATACATTTATCTTCAAATGCCATAAGTAATTAATATTCTTGATCATACTCACCTTCTTCTCCATTTGAAAGACCATCACTATCCTTGTGTGTGTAGAAGTTTCTCTTGTTTTCAAAACTTCCTCTAAAATTTAATTTTGTTGAATTCTTCCCTTTCTCATGGTTTTCTTTATAAGGGAATTTAGCAGCATAGTGACCAACTCTTCCACAACAAAAACATTTTAAAGGAAGCTTACCTCTAAATTTGTCAATGCCTACTTGGAGTTTCTTTACGAAATTTGCCTCTTCTTCATCTGATACATACCCTGATTCCTTGAACTCCTTTTCCTTTCCTTTAGAAGTAGCTTTGAATGCATCTTCTCTGATATCTAAGGGACCCCCTTTTCTTATTTCATAGGTTGTTAAAATCCCATGAAGTTGTTCAATACTAAGGTTCTTCAAATCCTACATTTATTCAATGGGAGAGACTTTTGAATCAAATTTTGGGGTTAGATATCTTAATATTTTCTCAACTAGTGATGATTCTTTTATTTCGTCACCAACATTTCTCATGGAATTAACGATCTCATCTACCCTAAGAAATAAACTTGCAATAATTTCATCATCATGCATTTTGAGAGTTTCATATTGAATTCTAAGAGTTTGAATTTTGGCACTTTTTATCTTGGTGTCACCTTCATAATCTTGGATGATCTTGTCCCATATAGCCTTTGCTGTATTTAGCTACATGAGTTTGAAAAATTATGATTCTTCCAAGCTTCCTAACAGAGCATTAAGAACCTTTTCATTGGTCTCGTACTTTTTCTTTTATGCTTCATCTATGGGAATGGAGGATTGATATTGATAGCCTCCTTCAACAATTCCCCAAACATATGCTCCAAGTGACTGTGGGTAAGCTCTTCTTCTGAGTTTCCAAAAAACTATATTGGATTCATTAAAAAATGGTGGCCTGAAAGATGATTCTCCCTCTTGGTTTCCCATCTTGATGAATCTTCCTTCAAGTGATCAAGCTTCTTCTAAAAGACCTATGATACTGATTGTTAGGAAAAATATTGAGAGAGGGTGGGGGGTGAATCAATATTTTTAAAATATTTAACCATTTTCTTTTCACATTTAGATTTTTGTACGCTAATGTTATGAAGTAAACCTATGTATGTACACAATTGTAATGAAGACAAGTAGTGTATATCTAGTTAGCTAACTTTTCAGTCGATTCATAAATTATTTAACATGAACCAGTGTATCAGTACTTCATTAGACATTAATTAAATAGTAACCAAGTGCAGTAAGAATAGAATAAACGATTACACATAAGTAACACATCAACACTCATGATACCAGGATTTTTTAGGTGGAAATACAATGTGGGAAAAACCCATTGTTGTTGTCGTCTTTATCTTCTTCTTTTATTATAAAGAGAAATTTCCTACAATCTTGTAGTGGAATAGACTCATACCAGTATGCAGGCACCCACCTACAGAAGGCTGCAACCTTCTCACATTCTCAAGCTTCTACTGGAAGGGAGCTACAACCCCCTTATCCTTTTTTATTTGTGGATCACTTTTCAGAATATTTCAAGCTAGATCCATTCCAAATATCATATAGAAATACTAAAATCAATGACGCAACTAGTCAATAAACCAATTGGATCAAATATTGAAATAAATTATTCAAACAACCAGACCAAATTATATCACTATATACCCATTCCTTAGAATACCATACTATATATTGTTCATCACAAAAACTAGATCCTTTCACTGCAAACCTTGATTAAACACATGTAAGAATATATACGTGATGGTTCAGAAGCATACCCACGTATATATGTGATTTCCTTTAGGATGACCTGTGTATAGATCTCAAAACAAAGAAATATGAATCTGAATTACTACACAACTAAAACAATCATTGAAACACATACTGACCCCATCACAGATCTCTGAGGCACATATAGATCATCACATAGTGGCATCATTACTATTCATCAGCTCAACCCAACTAGCACTGTTAAACATAGATTATGTTGAAAGACTTCATCGACAAACAATCGGAAATATAATGAAACAAATCAATCATTATCATTAGCTCTTCCTGCAAAACCCTGGTAGATGTATTTGACCCTTATAAATCATTCCCGCGTATGTACGCGCCTTTCATAACTGACATCCATGTACAAATTTGTCCATACTGTAGAATATATATGCAACTACTCGGATGCACAATCGCGTATGTATGAGACCTTTGTGAAGCGAACCTACATATAGATCTATAATTACTGAGTGAAACCTTCGTTGCATAATAAAACACTTGTCAAACCTAGATCTTAGCATATACCATAATAGATACACATCATAACATGATCATCACATATCTATCAAACCATAAGTAGATTATTCAATATATAGTCATTTCATATCTAATAGATCGTATCCATCATCATAGTCCTTGGTGCACACTTATTTCAAATCAAATTAATCATCAATAACCCAATGCATATAAACTTAGCACTTTGATATCCATCTCCTTATATATCTTAGGCCTTAAACAATACCTTAGGCCAATACCATGGTAAAGACCCCTGATATTGAGAATACTATGGTGTGGAAATTGTACACAACTTTGCTTCATCATACTCGTGTATGTACATGGCCTTTGTTCAAAGGACCTGCGTATACTTATTAAAACATCACCTTTATCCTTCTTCTATCTCTGAACTAATATTCCTTTTTCCGATTTCTCTTTCACATTTGTAATAGCTTGTATACTCATTATACTACCTGGCAAGCCTCCAAATTAGACATAAATTAAGGCCCATTTGACCATTCTTCATAACATTAAACCTCTCTTTTTGCATTATATGACATATTTTTAACTTTAATGTGTTCATTAGGAAGGTTTATAGATTATTGCATATGTGTGCCTAATAGTATTTTTGTAGAATATTGTGAGAATATTGGGAAAATTATAAAGATTTGGAGGAGGAGATAATCTATGGACTCGCTCCCTACTACAAGAGGATAAATATTAAATAATAAATAAAGAGGATATTATGAAATTATTGCACAAATTATGGAGCTCCATTAATTGAGAAAATCTAGGAATGTGTTCCCTGTCATTTAATGCAGATTCCTATTGTTGGGAACCAGATCCACTCTTTGATGGATTTTGGAGGGGAAAATTTCCTCCTTTAAAGAATAATGTTTCCTCATCATTTTTTATAAGTACCAACTCGAATTTGCCTCTAGGGGGCAGGTATTTCTTAGTCTTCTTGTGGAGAAAACTTGTATTTTTGCAGCTCCACTTTCATTTCTAGCATGGATGTACATGGATTGATTCACATAATGAAGATTGGTGCCATTTTTAGCTTATAAATCTTGGTATCCTTAATATGACTATGATTATCCTTGGGCTTGGCCATCTCAAGAGCCTCAGATCACTTTTGTACAATTTGTCCTTCTTCTGTTCACTTCTTATTCACATGCATCTCTTATTGTTGTTTTTCCTATTTCCGCATTTAGTATTGATGCTTCTTTTGTTGTAGGATTGGGTTAAATTAATTAAGTAAGTTATGTTTAAGGTTATTTATATATTCACAAGCATTATGCATCCTTATAATATATTTTAAAATTCATCTTCATCATTAAGCTACGTGGATTGGGTTACTAGTTCATGAATCTAGAATTTCTAGAAGTCCCTTGTAGAAAAATAGTAATAATTTTATGCTATTATTTAGAACGTATTAATGAGCTTCATTTGAGTTGATTACACTTGAATTATATCATAAAAAAAATTAAATTTAATAAAAAAAAATTACCCCATTGCATTTTTAGTTAATTAGGTTAAGCATTTGATAGGTTAACTAGCTCACTAGTTCTCGAATTTCCAGATTTTACCCTAGTAATTTTCTGCTATTTTTTAGCGCATGTGAACAAGGCTATTTTGGAGTGATTCCAATTGTAATGGAGACCTAATACATCCTAGTAAATAAAATAAAATAAAAAATTGTCTCATCCCATTTTCATTTGATTTACTTGGTCATTTAGTGAATTATCTCCTCGTGTAGCAATTTTGTCTCCTCCTGTAGCAAATTTGTCCCTTCCTGTAGAAAACCTGTAACATCAATTTCCTTCATCAATTTTCATCCCTACTACAACTATGACTTATTATGAATGAGTAATGACCCCCATATATGATTTTATGATCAATGGAAGCTCCTAAGCCACTCCAACCCTTCCTTTTATTCACTGCAAAAATAGAGTAGACTTAGTTTCTTTATCACAATTATGATGCAAGTAGGTTAATGATTTACAAGCAAGTGTGAACTAGGTAGATGGTACATGCAATTATAATTGGTATTTTTATGAATTATGCAACATAAAATAACTTTCTTTCTGCAAGTAGATTAACCTTTGTCCTTTCATGAATTGATTAGTTAGCATTTACAAGTTGAGCAAGTAACATTTCAATTTCTTGTAAATAGAGTAACAATTCTATATTTTCTCTGATTTCATGACATTAACTCCATTACATTAGATCAACAAAAGAAAGACACATTGTATGTTGCACATATAGTGTTGATACCTCTTAAGTTTGCATCAACCCCATGTTGATAATTAAAGTTCGTAGCCTTCTGAGTTGCAACATTCTTGTTGCAATAATGGGGTTCATCACTACAATCATGTTGGCATATTTATCAAGTAGGTTTCCATAAAGGACAACACAAATGCCAACAATGACAAAAGTTATGAATTGTTTCTTTGATGCCTTTTTATTATTGATTACTAGTATCTTCCTTTCCTTTTTCCCTTTCCTTTCATTCTCCTTCATTTTCTCTCTAATTTCCCTTGCATGCATATTTTTGTCTCTTCATCTTCCTTTTTCTCATATTTTATTTTATTTCTCAAAATTAAGTGTCATTTATTTCCTGTTTTGCTTTGCCAATGCCTTTTCTAATTTCCATAGCCATTAATAAACCATAAGTGATGCCCACCATTCCGCTTGGAATATGTGTCCCATGACCTTGGTCTTGTTTTATTTACATGGAAAATCAACCAGTGGTTGTTAAAAACCCCTGCCCCTTAGGGGAACACCATCCTCTATGTTCAATGACACTTATGACCAGTAATACATACTGCATATTGAGCTTATATCATATCTCATTACAATATTTACAACATGTCAAACTAACAAAAAATCATGACCATCATACTGCTTATTGGAGCTTTATAACACAACTCATTGCAATAGATATATATATATATACACCACAAACACATATATCAAACACATTTTCCCAACTAGCACATAAGGAATGATACAAGGCTTGCATCTGATCATCCATATCCCATGTAGAATCATCAGGGCCAAAGTGCTTCCACTCCACTTTAACTTACACTATTGCTTAGTTTTAGAGCATGAGTTGTTTCCACTGCAACATGCACTGAGGTTCTAGCTAGAACTCTCTCTCTAATTACACCTACAATACAAACCAATAAATCACATGATTAGCATCTGTGACATATCTCTTAAGCAATGAAACATGAAAAAAAATATGTACTTTCATTGTTGGAGGAAGTGAAAGTTAGTAGGACACTATTCCAATCCTCTCAAGGATCTCAAAAGGCCCATAATACCAAGGTGCTAGCTTGGTACATGACCCAATCCTCAAGGAGATCCTCTTGGGTTTTATACATAAGTACACATGCTCACTAACGTGAAACTCCTTGAATTCTCTATATTGATCCACATAACTCTTATTCTTTTCATGTGTTTCCTTCAAAATCCTTCGACTAACCTGCATCTCTTTCTCCCTCTCAGCCAACATATTTGTTCCAATCAATACCATGTTCATTGGATCACTCTAGTTGATAGGAGTCTTACAACTCCACCCATAGAGAGCCTCAAATGGACTCATCTTAAAGGATTCCCAATACCCATTTTTATATGCAACCTATATCAATGGAAGATACTCCTCCCACTTCCTTTTTTGATGCATGACATACATCCTCAATGTCCTCAAGAATCTTGTTAACCCTTTTTGTTTGTCCATCTGTCTGTGGATGATAAGATGTATTGAAAGATAAATATGTCCCCAAGCTTACAAATGACTCCTTCCAAAACTTGGAAGTGAACTTGGCATCTTTGTCTAATATGATCTTCTTAGGAACATGATTCAACCACATTATCTCCCTGATGAAGATCTGAGCTACCTCACTAGCTGAATTACTAGACTTCACTGCAAAGAAGTGAGATACCTTTGTCAACCTATCAACCACAACCATGATGGAATCATGCTTCTTCGATGTCCTTGATGAACCTGTAATGATATCCATGTAAATTACCTCCCAATTCAATTCTGGAATCATAATAGGTTGCAACAAACCAGCTAGGTGATTACATTCATCTTTCACCTACAAACTATCCAAACATCTTGCAACAAACTCAACCACCTCTCTCATCACATTTGGCCAATGATAGAACTTCTTAACAGCTATCAAAGTCTTATGGTATCCTAGGTGGCTTGAATATGGCTTGACATGAAACTCCCTCAAGATGAGCTTCTTCAACTCATTGTTATCTGGCACATAAATATTGTTCTTATATCTCACCAATCCACCTTCCATGAGGTGATACTCCTTGCCTATATCACATTCACCCTGTTGTGGTAACCTCTACTTCAACTACTGGTACCTCTCATCATGCTTCCCTGTATGCAATATCTTCTCTTGTAAATTTGTCCCATGAGAAATGTGATTCACCTACACTCTCCTAGTAAGAGCATCTACAACCATGTTCTCCTTTCACTTGATGTATGTGATCGCAAAGTGAAACTCACCGAGGGTATCCAACCATATTTCATCCCCGAAATTTAGATTAGGTTGTTCAAATAAGTACCTCATCCCACTATGATCACTCATTAAGAAAAACCTCCTGCTAAAAAGATAATGTCTCCACATATTCAATGCATGAATGATAGATGCCAACTCAAGATCATGAGTAACATAGTTTTGCCCATGCTCATTCAACTTCCTTGACTCATAGCATACCACCTTCTCTTCCTGCATCAGGGATCCACCAATTCCTTCCTTGTAAGAATTTGTAAAAACCAAAAACTCCTTGTTAGGATATGCAATCTTCAAAGCTGGAGTATTTGTAAGAAAATGCTTCAACTACTCAAACTAGTTGCACAATCCTCAGTCCATTCAAAATTCTTCCCTTTCCTCTGCAAAGATGTGATAGGATATACAAACATTAATGAACCTCTTACAATAACCTCCTCGTCCCATGAATGATATAACCTCATCCACATTCCTAAGAGTTGGCCACTCTGTGATAGATTTAATCTTTTCCAGGTCCATTATTATCCCTTCGTTGGAAACAACATGTGCAAAGTAGTAAATCTGAGACTGAAAGAAATTACACTTTCTGAGCTTGGTATACAAATGATTATCTCTCAACAATCTCAACATTGTTTTTAGGTGCTTGGCATGCTCCTCCTGATTCTTGGAATATAATATATCATCAATAAACACTATCACAAACTTGTCCAAATAAGGACGCAACACATTGTTCATCAAACACATGAAAGTGGTTGGAGCATTAGTAAGATTGAAAGGAACCAACTCAAACTCATATTTCTCATACCTCATACGAAATGCATTATTGTAGATGTGTTATTATTTTATGTGCACCTAATGATATCCCAGTCTCAGATCAATCTTTGAAAACATTGTTTATCCCTTAAGTTGATCAAACAAGCCATCAATCTGTGACAATGGATGCATGTCCTTGATAGTCACCTTATTCAACTTCCTGTTCAAATTCACAATCTAAGAGTACCATTCTTCTTCCTTACAAACAATACTGGTGCACCCTAAGAAGATACACTTGGCCTTATGTATCTCTTATCAAGCATTTCCTTAAGCTACAAACTCAGCTCCACCAATTCTAGAGTGCTCATCCTGTAAAGTTCCTTTGATGTCAATGTTGCTTCTGGCATCAACTCAAAAGATAAATCCACCTCTCTATGAGGAGGTAACTCTACAATATCTGCAGGAAACACATCCTAAAACTACTGAAAAATAGGATACCTCTTCAGTACTTCATCACCCTCAACATCCTTCCCTTTATCACTAGAAATATGCACTGCAAATAATAAGCATCCTTTCCTATGGCTATGATTTTCTTGCATAGTTATAATCATTCTCATTGATGTAGGCTTCTTCTTTCCCTACAAAATTGTCATTTCCCCATCATCATCCATGCACTCAATAGCCTTGTCATAATAGTCTATCTTGGTCATGTCAATTGATAGATAGTCCATTCCCAAAAGAATACTATATGATCCCAAAGGAATCACATTTATATGTGTTGACGTAGGCATAGCATTCAGCTCAAATGCACAAGATATCACCCAATGATGAATTCTTCTCTTGGTCCCTATATCCAACTGCACCAACCAATATTCTGCATGCACTTGTTTATTCAAGCAACACCTATCCACCAGGTCAAGACTAATATAACTATAATTAGATCCAGGATCAATAAAAATGGAAACAACTTGATCACAAAGCTTACCTTCCATATCAATAATGGATGCTTGATTATCTTCTTTCTTATATTTCATGACTTCATATATTCGAGGAATACTCTGACCAACATCTTCAACTTTATGTGCCTCTTGGGCACTATAAATTTAAGGCCTTCCACCCAAGTGCGATGGGAAATCACTCCTTTGATTTTATCCACCACAAGTCCAACACCTCAAGGTTTTTTTGTCTTTTCCCTTATTCTACTCCTCAAGATAAGATCCATGTACTCTCTCCACTGCATTGAACATCTTGTAAGGTGCCACATTCTCCTTATCACCTATATCCTAAGGTCTTCCTCGCTTCTGAGGTCACTTTCCTTTATTATTCTCATTACATTTCCAATCTCTCTTAGGCTCAAACTTGTGCTTTGATTTCTCATTAATTGAGTGTGATCTACCCCTCCTATTAGGTGTATCAAAAGCGCTGCCACCTCTGATTGCATCATATTTTTCCACCCTGTGTCCTATATGAGACCTGCTGCCATATGCCCCATTAGTATTCTCATCTTTTCCATAATGGATACCCATTTGTCTCTGCTTCTGCAAGTTTGAAATTCTTTGAAGGATGACTTCATTAACTTCTACTTGATTTCCCTTAGCTCTTGAAATCCTTTCCCATGCCTCAATCAACCTATTATTATCTGCCTTGCAACTTCTGATCTTTTCCCTTAGAATTTTTAGTGTATCTCCTAGATCAGGAGAATAGTCTTCTCCTTATTGCTCAATTGAAATTTCCCATTCCATTGAATTCACATCAGGCCTGTAAGGAGAGTCATGTGATATTATATTTCATGAAAACATGTCATGCTAGATAAGCCAAATAGAAACATAATCAACACTCATATTTCAGGGGAGGTTATCTCATCTACACAATTATTCCATATTAGCACGATATAGATACATAATGAAATCAACATATCAACATCATGCATGATAAATAAAACTACAATAATTACCACATGCATGATAACCATAAACATCACAATGCATGCATAGTAAACACATATATAATTTACACGCATGCATAACAATATGCATTTAGCCCATCCATTCCAAGTGTTTAAACCTAGAAGTTTTGATACCACCCTTTGGTATCACATATCACCCAAAGAGAATGAAACTCACTCTAATACCACCTTGTAACACCCCATTCCACATTTAGCCACTTTTGCAAGCTCTTCAGTGTAAACATGAGTTGATTCTCACTATGATATGACCCGACCTCCAAATTCTAGTTATAGAAGTGGGTTTTACTAACGAGAAACAAACTACCATCACTAAGGGACTACAGATCACTCAGAAGTCTAACAACCACCCCAGGTGATCAATCCCTGAGATGGAACTCATTTTCACTAGATCAATTCCACAAATACACCCATAACACATCATCCATGAATTTGGGAGGCTATAGCCACACCCATAAGCCTGCCTCCATGCGGTTATGACCAAAAATCCCCATTTATGTGCCAACGGTTGCGATATCTATGTCACTTTTTCATGCCAACCTCCAGACCACTTCCCAAAACTACCTATAACTATCTAGAAATATAACTATAATGATAAAAATTCCAACCATTCAGAACTTGAGCAATACCTTGACCTAGACATGCCTGATACATTATACCCATTTTATTAAACATATGATGAGCATAGAAGCTACAAGCCATAAATGCATATCTAATCATAAAATTATGAACTTCATCTAAGAATCACAAGGATAGCTCTATTCCCTCTCAAGATAGTTTCAAAAACACTTGTTAACCCATGCATTCATCAACCATCATATAAATTATCAAATCATAAACAAGAGCCATAACTAGATCACATCATAGAACCATGCATATAACCAAAATAGAAACCCTGACAAATTAGCAATAAGATCAACATGATAATAAGTAAATGTGCTCATAAATCAAAATACGAAAATATCTCATATTAACATAAGCAAATGCCAACCAAGTTAGGGACTTCCATGTACCACCTGACCATATATTAGCTGAACCAAAATCTCTTTTTCGTCCAATCACCCCTACACCATATTCCAAGCATGAATGTGGGATCATATGGGTTAAACCAAAATAAAACCAACAAGAATTCTAGAGGCCAAATCACCTCAACCCTCAACCATAGTGATCTCACCTATATGGTCTAAAAATCACTAAAACCAATCATATTAGTCTCTTCTCAAGATGTCTGGGGCTCCAGGGACTACTAACTCAACCCATAGCCTCTAGGGAACCCAAGTTGTTAAAGGGTTCTGGAGATCTACAATCTCAACCCATAACATCCAAGGTACCTAAGTTGTTCCATGGCTCTAGAAAAATTTTCCCAGCCCACAGCCACTAGGGAATCTAAGAATCAATCAAGAATCCAAATAAGGAACCCACTACATCATGACTATCAGGAAATGGCAAGGAAAGATTGAAAGCATTGTCAATCTAGGAAAATCACCATGCCAATGAAATTACATAACTAAGGAACCGCATACATATACCATCCATCCAAAAACCCGCAAGGAAATAACACATGCAACCTATTATCTGTAAAGTATCCTTGTTGTAGTTGTTGATCCAACCTTCTCTTATGTTTCCCACCAATTCCTTGTTTTTCCTTTGCTTGGTTTCTCCAAGTCCAAGTGAATTCTAGAATACTCCAAGAATGCTCTAAGTGTGTAAGAGTGTATGAGAGAATGAGAGTGTGGAAGGAGAGAACCAAAACAAAACTAGCCAAATCTAAAGTGACAAAAGTTGTGAATTGTTTCTCTTATTGCTTTTTATTATTGATGTCTAGTCTCTTCCTTTCCTTTTTCCTTTTCCTTTCATTTTCCTTCATTTTCTCTCTAACTTCCCTTGCATGCATATTTGTGTGTATTCACCTTCATTTTCTCCTATTTTCTTTTATTTCTCATAATTAAATTCCATTTATTGCCTCTTTTCCTTTGTTGATTTCCACAGCCATTAATAAACCACAAGTGATGCCCACTATGATGTTTTCCCACCATTTTGGCTTGGAATACGTGTCTTGTGACCTTGGTCTTATTTTATTTACATAGAAAATCAACCATGGCCTATTACATGTTCTCACAATCCTCTTTTCCAACCTCTCAATCAATACTTCATTATCCCTATAATTTTCCTCACAAGTCTCTATGTATCATCCTCACCAACGTTTCTAGCCATATAGTCAACCTAATATTGGTTACATGTTCATCAGTATTTGGTTAGTCATAATAATCATCTTATGATAGTAGACTATTGTGAGTCCACAATCATATCACTTGTATGTTTAACCATTATTTACATGCACCATAGCTTATCTATATGCATTTAACATCTACTATCCTCATGCTTATTGGTGCATAAGAAATCTAGATATTGAATATATTTCCATCTCATCACACATATGCTCTTATTAATCAACATATCAAAACATTTTCAGAATTTAATAAAGCATAATGTGTGTGTGTGTGTGTGTGTGTGTGTGTGTGTGGAGAGATTCCCCCTCATAATCATGGTTGAATCACTTGGCCATATGTTTCTATAGTTATAATTTATTGATTTATTCAAGGGATGTTTAGTTAGCATCCTAATTGTTTCCTCTTTCACAACCTTGGAAATAACCATTCCCATGAATCCCTTATTTGGTTGCATCTTCAATATCCCTACCTCAATCTCTTAATAAATATGTGTTACTCTTGTCTCAAAGCCATTCTGTACATATCACACAACCATTATGTTGTACCAACTAACCATGGTTCCATGTTGCATAGCCTTACTACTATACTCCTTACTCTAGAACCTTTATTACTTTGACAAATCTATTTTTTTAGATTTCCTTCTTGGACCATCCAAGTCTAGTGTTGAACTTTGTCTTTTACCTCTCTGTAGTGGATTAGTAGTAGATACCACTCTATAGTATATCGGTACCTCTATAAGCCACTCTAGTACTACTTTGTAGTAGATACCACCCTATTGTACAACTATACT
The DNA here is from genome assembly GCA_000404065.3 of Pinus taeda. Lineage (NCBI taxonomy): Eukaryota > Viridiplantae > Streptophyta > Pinopsida > Pinales > Pinaceae > Pinus > Pinus taeda. The sequence goes on from APFE030038278.1 coordinate 24,992, forward strand.
TTCATCCTTGTGGTACACCTCTGGAACTCGCAACATAGTGTTGGAAAAATAGTTATGGTACTACTCTATATCAAAGCTCCAACTTTATCTCAGATAATTTTATATCTCTAGGGGATATGCATCCTAGGTCTTGAACCTTAGCTATGATAGCTTTCTAAAGTAGAGCTCCAAATGTATCCATGTGCTATATCTCTACCCTTCTAGGCCTAATGCTTGAACCAAAACATTGATACCAGTATATAACACACCTGACCCACTAATGTCTTATTAGGATTGTGGGGCGTAATTATACCCAAGCTTCAAGGTTTATTATGAAGATGGAGTTATCAAGTTTCCTCTTTCTTCCATCACCTCAAATCTTGATTTTGACACAACGATCATATTTTTTTGTCATAGCTTTGCAACGATATAAATTTCACCTCATTTTAAGTTTTGAGCACAAATTGATGCCCATTTGAAGTTTTTCCGCTTAAGGGCCAGATCATCATCTATACATGTCCACGTTACTATCCATCACCATGAAATTCCTTTGCACTGGTCCACATCCCTATACCATGTGTTATATCAAACCTTGTCATATCAGGAATTTCCATAAAATACCTTTAGCCCTACTCTATGGGCTTCTAATCTCTGATAGGTTGATATGGATACACACACTAGTGTGTCAATACTCTATTGTATCTGATATGGTTTTACCCTTTGATATTTTGTTATAGTGGCTTGATAATATAGCTAATATGTCAATATAGGAACAAACATTTGGTCTGTCAATATGCTAATATACTAGCATGTATGTTTAGGCTATCAATGTTTTCCTTATAACTGAAAAATTATCGCAAAATAGTGATAATCCAATAGGCTAGTTTCTAGTTCATCGGTCCACCTCATTTCTTGACATATAATCATAGCTTGACACATGAAAAATGGTAAGGTTTCCTCTATGACATGGCACCATTGAGGTGTGACATGTGTCACTTACCTTTACCTAGCTAACAGGCCAAAAGCCACCAATCTAGGTGACACATGTCCTCCACCTAGTATTTCCATGCCATTAGTTCTAATTTCATGTTGATCCTATCCCTTATAAGTCCTAGGATCCAATACTTTTGATATCTAAGGTCCTCGTTCCATTAATTGATGTGCCTAGTCAATAGAGATATTATCATCAAGTGGCATCCCATCTTTGAGAGGCACTTCATATTGGTGAATCCCACAATGCAACTATTTTCATTCTTCCAGGGCCTAATATCTGGTAAGCCTATTTTTTTATTATCTCCTCATTACATCCCCTATATCTTCCATGTGTCCAAGGGCTAATGTTAAGGCCTCCAAACCCCAAATTCCTTTTAGCCTAAAACAAAATATTCAAATCACTAAATTATCTCTTCAATGATATTTAACTGTAAATAAGGTCCTTTGCTTGCTTGTACATATAAATATAGGTTTTCAATCAAGACTTGATTTTCTTCTTGGCCCATCCAAGTCTGGTGTTGAACTTTTTCTTTAACCTCTATATAGTGGAGTAGTAGTAGATACCACTCTATAGTACATTAGTACCTCTATAAGTCACTCTATTACTACTTTATAGAAGAGACCACCCTTAATCAGAGTTCTACTTTCATCCTTGTGGTACATCTATGGACCTCTTGGGATAGTGTTGGAACCACAACTCTAGTACTACTATATATCAAAGCTCCAAATTCATCTCAGATAATTTTATATTTCTAGGGGATATGTAGCCCATGTCTTGAACCTTATCTTTGATAGCTTTGTATAGTAGATCCCCAAATTTATTCATGTGCTATATCTCTACCCCTCTATGCTTACTGTTTCAACCGCAACTCTGATACCATGATATAACACACCTAACCTGCTAATGTATTATTAGGATTTTGGAGTGTTATTAGTCCCAAAAGTCAAGGTTTATTATGAAGATTGAGTTACAAAATCCCCTCTTTATTCCATCAACTCAAATCTTGATTTTGATATGACCATCATATTTTTCTCGCCGATAGATTTTCAACAATATAAATTTCATCTCATTCTAAGTTTTGAGCACAAATTTATGACCAACTGAAATTTTTTCCCTTTAAGGGCCACATCATCAATTATACTGTCCATGTGTTTATCTCTCGCCATGAAATTCCTCTGCATTTCTCCACATTCTTGGCCCATGTGTTATATCGAACCTCACTATATTGGTATTTTCCATAAATTCCCTTAAGCCCTAATATATGAGGTTCTAATATCTGATAGGTTGACATCGCTACACCCATCGGTGTGTAAATACTCTCACATAGTTAATATGGTTTTAACATTTGATATTCTTGTATATTGGGTTGAAAATATAGCTAATATGTTAATATGAGCATAAACACCCAGTCTATCGATATGCTAATATACTAACATGGATGTCCAGGTTATCAACATTTTCCTTATAACTGAAAATTGTTGCAAAACACTAATAAGCCGATAGGCTAGTGGCTAAATCATCATTCCACCTTATTTCCTAACACATGGAAAATTCTAAGTCTTCCTCTATCATGTGGCACCATTTACATGTGCCATGTGTCACTTAACTTTACTTAGCTAGTAGGCCAAAAGCCACCAATCTAGGTGACAAATGTCCTCCACCTAGTATTTCCATGTCATTAGTTCTAATTTCATGTTTATGTCATCCCTTGTAAGTCTTGGGCCCTAATAATTATGAGATCTAAGGTTCCCATTCCATCAATTAATGTGCTTAGTCAATAGATATAATCATCAAGTGGAAACCCATCTACCAAAGACACTCCATATTGGGGAATTTCACAATCCAACTATTTTCATTCTTCCAGGGCCCAATATCTATTAAGACCCCTTTTTTATTATCTCTTCACCACAACCCCTATATTTTCCATGTGACCAAGGGCTAAGGTTAAGGCCTCCAAACCCCAAATTTCTTTTAGCATGAAACAAAAGAGTCAAACCCCAAAATTCTCTCTTGAGTGAGATTTAACTGCAAAGAATTCCTTTGCTTGTTCCTTAGATAAAGATAGGTTTTCAACCAAGCCTTGATTTGTGCCAAGTACTGTGATTGTCACAAAGGTCTGCTTTCCTCTCATTTCTTGTAAGGAAAAACCCCCCCACAAGTTGGCCCCTAATAGCTCCAAATTTCTTTAGTGAACTCTTTAGTGTTTTTCCAACAAATGTTCTGAGAATACTGAGTCTTTCCTTTTGAAATTAAATCATTTTTCCATGCCCTTTTCATCCACATTATTCACATGACCATCTTATTACATCAGTTGGCCTAGATATTATCCAGCCTTCTTAATGACACACCATGGTTACTGGCCATGGTTGGGACTAGAAGTCCTTTAAGCCTATGTTAAATAATTAATTAACTTCCTATGCATATCATAAAAGGAATCACACATAAGTATATTAAATAATTGAGTATGGACATATGAGCATTAGGCAACCATTTAAATTAGATCTACTACTTCATATCATAAATAGATATCATATAACCATATTGTTCAATTAGTAGAAAATAACATAAACAAAATACATTTCAACAATGAGCATTTATTTCCCATTAAAATATTTTACATTACAAATATAAATTCCACAATATTACTTATATGTTCAATATCCTATGCTATCTGCAAACAATGACGGGTGAGCCGTGTTTCACCCCACCATATGTGCATTGTAATATTTCTTACAGTTGGCCACACTCGATCCAAACCAACAGCCATGAGGATGGTCATGAAGGTTATTCTCCTTATTCAAATTAACGCACCATATTCCTTTTAGATCACACCAAACCGAGGTCTCTTCCTAGCTACTATGGGTGGTTTCTTAGCTACTATACCCAACAAACACCTTATGTAAACATCTTCTAGACTAGTAGTGGCGTAAGGATAAAGGAAACTCTCCTTCATCCACTTAGAAGTTAGTATGTAGTCTTTCAACCCATATATCTAAGGCTTAATCTCACTCCCAATATGGTCACATTAGAGCCTGCATTGCATAAGGAGAGCCCTTCACTCAACCAACAATTCCTTGGTGCTTCTCTCAGGTGTGTAGGTGCATGGCTTCCAAAATTTTACTAATAATATAGCCATTCTATCCCTACTCAACGTGAAATTATCCCTTCACTTAGTCTAATAGCCCCTTATCACTTCCTTCTATCATCTTCATGTGTGCACACATTATTCTCAACAACTATTTAACCCTCTAGCTCAGGTTAAGATTCACCCCCTAACCTCGCTCACTGAATCAAGAAAACCAGAAATCATGCACATGGCTTCCCCTCTTGTTCACATGAGAACCACCATGAGTTTTGGTCCATTTTTTTTCCTCATTCCCTTTTCGTTATACTTTCCTCCACACTTTACTCTTGCTCTTGCACTTTTCTCTTCTTTGTCCTCATGCATGAGTGCTTCCCACAATGCTTCTCTTTATCCTATTTGTTTAATATGTATTTTATTTTCTTTCATGGCCATCTTCCTTATGTTTCTTCCTTTGGTGTGATTGCATGTCAATTCTACCCATTGTAGTTAGTGGTATGTCATTCATACTCTTCAATAGTGCTAGTACCACTACCTCGTTTTTCTCATATTTGCTAGCAATTATTACCACAACATACCACCAGATATTTTCTTAGTGAAAGGTTGACAATCATGATCCTTATGAACATTTGACTCAACCAATAATCCATTGGAAACTATTAACTCTCTAATTTCCCTTTCTGATCTTCCCTCCTCCTCATGACTTCACATGGTCAATATTGTATTAAGGATTCAACTCTTCATTAACTGGCATTTAAATTATAATTACAATTATTCCATGTCTTTTTCCCATTTACATTTCCACTCCCTTACTAGAATCAATAATATAATTAATTACAATTATGATATCAATGAGGATTAGAAAAAAAGGATGTTACGAGATTCTAGAGGTAAATTTTGAATCATAAAAGAATAAAATAATACAATTCCCCTAAAATACTAAAAATCCTATCGAAAAAAAAATAGGAGCCCCATATTGTTGTGGATGTAGGATTTTAAGCACAAGCACAAGAATCTAGTTGTGACAAAATACTACACTAATAATTTACAAAGACAAAATAGAGAAGATAGAATGAAATACCACTCAAATAGGTTAAGTATTTGAAAGATTGATTCAAATTTGCTTGTATTATATTGCTTGACTTGAGTACAATTAAAAACAAATCTCATAAAAAGGATTAATGTGCAATAAGTGTGGTTCCTAATGCATGCACAACTAGTAGAAAAACAACTCTCCCTTAGTTCTAATTAAGTACCCCAAAAATGGATTTATAACATTTAAAATAGAGTTAAAGTCAATAATAGAGTTGAATAAGGATAGGAAGATCCAAAAATTAATGAGAACTAAATAAAGAACTCATGCACTCCACTCCTAACTCCAAAAATAAAGAAAAACCTAAATAAAAGGATTGAAATTCAAAGGATAAGATTTCCTAAGATAAAGAGATAAGCGGATAGGATCATGGATAAGATTTATCTCCAAAAATAATAAGGAAATGTGAACTATTGGATAAGGTGGATAGGGATAGGTAATTATTCCCATTAATGTATAAAAAATAGCCACTTCACTACCTTTTTAATGCCTAATCAATGTAACATGTCATCCTACATGGTGTCCCTTACTGAAAATAGAAATTCTATAAGTAGAAACTACTAAAAATAGAAGTATCAAAAATAAGGGTAGGTAATGCGCATATACTCCAACACCCCACTGAACCACAATTGCTCTATGCACAATAAATAAATCCAAATGATGTTTAGCCATGTTAGGTGCTCATGTACAAACATCTATGCAAATTAAAAAGTCTGGTAAAGAATAAAACCTAGTGGGAATAAAACCTTCTCTCAAAGGACAATGCTAATATGATTAGCTACTTTTTAACTATGTTTTTCACCCTTAAAATATCTTGCACAACTATGAACTTTTTCTTGGTTAAGTTCTTGGTGAAGATGTCCACAATCTACTCCAAAAAATGATAGTGTTATAGATCAATAACTCCACCATGGATATGTCCTCTGATATAGTGCATGTGTACCTCAATATTCTTAACCTATTTCTATTATACTAGATCTCATGAGAACTTAGGTGTACTCTAATTATCACACCATATAATTGTGAGACAATGAAACTAAACACTAAACTCTATGTGAATATGTTGCAACCATATAACCCAAGTAATAATATTCATTTCACCCCTATATTCTTCCTTGTGATGAAGAACTAATTTAATTCCTTTTACTCAACCAACGTATTGGACTAGATCTAAGGTAGAGAAAATATCCTAAGGTTGAATTGAGATATGTGCCTTCAATAACCAGATATGAATCTATGTATCCAACAATATGCAAGGAAGGCCCTACATAATGTATACCATAGACAGTAGTCCCCTTGATGTTATGATCTTAACCTGCAAATGATACCCAAATATAGAATATGCAAAGAAAAGATACCCAAAACACATAATATGCGAAGAAAAGATACCCAGAACACAGAATAGCAATGATTTTATTATTAAGAGAGTAATGTTCACTTGCCTCTTCGAGGGGGCAACCTCCAATAGAGCAGATCTCGATTACAAAATAAGACACGATGCTCCTTGCAGGGAGTCTCTATCCTTTATATATGACTCATACATGCAATACCACGGGCCAATACCGTTGTATTACTAATACCATCTATCTAATACTACGGCCCATTTGCAACTAACTGTGGTTCCGTTATTAATTGCGGATTAACCACTTACAATTATTAATATGGGCTTTATTTACTCTTGACTAT
>APFE030038279.1:0-10869 GCA_000404065.3 Pinus taeda
GCCTCACATAGTGTTCGAATCTCATTTAATAGCTGGTGCCGTTTTTCCTGCAAACTTACAGAAGTTATTACAAAAACAGCAGTCATAGAAAAGTTATACACTATTGCTTTTAAATATTAACTTTGCAGGATTAGAAATTAAATATATTAGTTGCCCAGTGAAGTAATATCCTTTATGTAGTTCAAAGTGAAAATGGAATATATTAATTCCTTACTGAAGTAACAACCTTTGTGTCATACAAGTTAGCAGTTTGGATTTTGTCATTTATTACCATGTCCATATAGTTTTACATTTGTTCCATGTAAGCTTTGTTTGATTTGTAGTTGGTAAGAAGTATGTTTAAAAAGTCAAGCATGCATCTGTGATTTCTCACCAAGGTTTTTATAAGAAGGCATATGCAAATAGAGATGTCGAAGAAGACATTATTCAGGCATAAAGCAGAGCTAGAACACAGTGGGACACTACCTTAGAGGCTCAGATGCCAGGAAATACTGAGTTTCAAGTATATGGTATCACTTAAGAGGCAGATGCATTTTATTTTCTTGTGCAATTATTATGATTAGGAAACTTATAAGAGATCACACTACAAAATAGGGAGCGTAAGAGAAATGAATATAGCATCATTGTTGATTATCTTTGTTATTAAACACGTACATTTGCAAGCCTAATACTCTTGGAACTGTGAGAGGATTCTTCTGCTTAACACATGAAAATATAACATTATAGTTCAATATGTTTCTTAGCAAAAATGTACATTTGCAAGCCTGATACTCTTGAACTGACAGAATTCTTCTATAAATTTGGAATTACAAATAAGGAAAGCATAAGAGAAATGAACAATGTAGCATCAATGTTGATTATCTTTGTTAGTAAACATGTGTGTTTACAAGCCTTATGCTCTCAAAATAAGAGGATTCATCTGCTTAACAGAAATGAACAATTTAACATTATTGTTGATTATCTTTGCCGGTAAACATGGGCATTTACAACCATGATTCTTCTATAAATTCAGTATTATAAGTCCCTTACAATCAAAACAATCAATATGAAAATTCAGCTAACCACGAATCCTACTGCAGCAATTGATAATGTTTCTTCTATTTGTTAAATTAATCAAACAAACTATTTGCAGTTTCCTATGGCAAATATCGAAACATATACACTGCAGCCTTCACAAAATAAATACTATGGAAGAAATAAAAACACTGGAAGAATAGATGCACATACACAATAATACACCGTTATTTTTGGACCAATGTCTCCGGAAAAACCCAACTTGGGAAAACCGGTGCAACCGTTGAGGGTTTTATTATTATGTAGTAGTAAATCTAAGTACAAATATATGGAAGCTCAAATCTAGCTTTCCATACAAAAAAAATGACTGGAAAAAGTCTAGTGAGAAAAATCTTAGTTCCACCGATGATCCGACACTGACCTTAGCTCAAGATGAGTTGCTCCTTGCTGCCTCTGTGCAGCCTCTGCGTCACCCTACGTAGATCTGCGTCGCCCAGCTCGGACCAACATCTCTCTAATAGACTAATCAGTTGCTACTCTAAAAACTCAAATTTTCTGGCCTCCGGTCTTGCACTATGGCTTCTAGCTCTGAATTTCTCGACTTCTCCTCAAGAAAATACGAATCTCCCTCTGAAGCTTTGTGCTGCCTCTTTGCACTGTGTCAGCCTCTCTGTGGAGCTCTCTGTCTCTCAGCGATGCACTCACTTGACTAGAAAAAACTTCCTTCCAACTTTACTATCCCTGCCCCTCTCTCACAACTTCGACTTTACTAAATCACCTCCGACAACTCACAATTGCTACTCTGGAAATCGATTTCCTAACAAAATCGAATTTCGAGTGCCTCCAAGTATGTTCTCCGACCCCCATCAAATTTCTTCTTACAATCTCTCGTTGAGGCTTCAACGACCAAGATTAAAACATAATCGATGGCTAAGATTAACTAGAACTCTGTCCATGTCTTCTTCTAGAAGATTTCACCATGACTTAATTAATATCATTTAATTAATCAGTTTTCCTAAGTTTAGACTTGGGCACCATTACAAAAAAAAGATTAATTAATTTAATTAAGTCATCTCTAGGTGGAATTTCCAAAAACGATTTCTGGGTTTTGGAAAATACATGTATTTTAGCCTCTCCACCAAATTTTGTGGCTATAACACAAATGATGCTACAAAAATCAACACTCCCTCTTAGTGAGGAATGTGTTCTAGGGCTGCAACCCACTGAAGCAACATCCTGTCTTTTCACCACCTCCTGTTACGTTGTTGATGTCTAGCTGCTATTGTCCACCAACTACTGCGCAACTCTGATAAGCGTTGCATCTGTGTTGTTGTTGGCCCTGCTAAACTGCTACCAATATTGCATCTACACTGCAACTCCCTCTACATCTGTTGTTGCTACAACTGCAACAACTGCAATGGAAAAGCATCCAAAATACTAAACCAATTGTGGTCAGTATGATGCATTTGTCACCTGAGTCCTGACTGCTACTAGACTTTGCGCTGTCACTGAAGCCTCTACATTGTTGCTGACTCTGCTCTGTGCCAACTGCCAACTCTGCACTGCACTACTCAGTTTTTGACTTGCCACTAGCTATTGCATTTGTCGCTCTGGCACCTGACTGCATCAACTGCCATTGATCCATCCTGCTACTGTATGTTTTGGCCTGCCGTAGCAAGGTGTTGATTCATGAGGTGGACCTCCTCGAGAATCCTACCCATCCTGTAGCTCTCTGGGGCTACAAAACCACATCACCCCACCTCACTCATGGAGGTAATTCGGTGATCATGGCAAACTCTTCCTCCAATCTAGAGGACAACCTGTCAATCTCCGTGGATGCAGCCTATTGATCATGCTTCTCCTCCTTGTCTTTCTTTCTGAGAGGACAATGAGTGTTGTAGTGGCCAAGCTCACCACATCTGAAGCATTTGACCTTGGAAATGCCCTTCCTCCTTCGTTGTTCCTGCTACCCCTTTGATGCGAGGGCCACATCTTCCTCTTCCTTTACTTGCTTCTTCCCACTACTGCTGCTACTAGTGATGGTGGTCTTCACCAAATCTCGCCTCATCTCCTCCTACTGTAGATCAGCCCACATATGATCCCAATTAGGCAAATTTTCTCTACCTAGAGTACTCTGGACGAAAACTTGCCACTTTATGGAAACATTTTTTACGAAAAACCGCACCAACTCTATAGGCTGAGGCATTGACCCTACTGCAGACAGTTGATCTCGGATATCCTGAAGCCTAGTAAGGAAGTGGTCTATGTGCTCCCCTTTCTGCATCCTCGTGCATCTCAGCTTCTCCTCAAGTCACATCTTTCGCTACTTGAAAGATCCCTCGTATAGTGTAGCAAGTGCTTCCCACATCTGTCGGGCAATATCTTTGCTAGCTATATGAGACACTATTGGAAATAATGAGGGGCATTGAATCAGTATTCCTTAGCAATTAGCACTTTTAAAACTTTCCAGAGCATTAGTTAATCTTCAATTATTATTAATGTTTATACAGTAATAATAGTAAATAAAAGAACACAGTAGGCACAAAAATTTTAGGTGGAAAACCCCCTCTAGGTCAAAAACCACCAAACATTTTTCTAATAAATTCTTTAATCTTCAGCCCCAACTGAAATGAAAGCCACAACTTCCTATAATTCTAGAAAAGAATTCTTCTCCAGCTCCCACTGGAAGGACGCCCCAATGCCTTGGTTTCTTCAGTAATCAACTGAATGGACGTCCCAACACCCTAGCGAGCCACAACTTGCCCTAACACCACCCTGAAGTGTTCATAGGCCCCAACCTGTAGGTGACTTCATACACCTACCTAGCACCTCCCTGCCACCCTATAATGACTGAAATAAGACAAGACTATGGATTCCCAAACTAGGGACAACAATCCATGATACAATAAGATGTACAATGATTTTCATGTACTTGAGCAAATACCCAATCACTCTATGACCTGCAACCCAACCAGGACATCATCCCAACAATGACTCCTATACCTCCCAACACTGCCTCTTCGACTCTAGGTAGAATGACTCTTTTACAATGATGACTCTTTTATAAATGACTCTTTTACAACTTTACAATGATGACTCTTGGCCTTAACAATACTCCGCGATATCTGGATGGCTATCATGTCTTCAAGAATGTCCCGCCACAATGTTTCCTTTCATTTGATACTTCTACTCTTGAATTCTTGCTTGATGTTGTACTTGAATCTTCTTCTACCTACATGCAAAATTTGCCCCGCGAAACCAATACCAAAACAAAACAAAATACCCTTCAACTTACCTCTACCTGCAAATCACACATAAGTGCATAATAATGAATAAATACAAATTAAAATTACAATGCATACCTGAACTGTGCTTGTCACTTTTGTTGTTGACTTGTTGCAGCAATAAACAAAGACTCCCACTCTAGATATAGGCCTGGACTCTATGCAAGACTATATCCAAAACTGACCTAAAGATATATACAATAAAAAACTGATGACAAACCCTAGACTTGTGATGGACAATGTTCTAAGTACAACAACAAAGACCATTCTATCAACTATGACAAGACAAGTTACATGAACTTACAACATCATATAGATTTAGCAGACTTGATGTAGCATCAAGAATATGTAGCATCAAATGTGTAGTATTAAGAATAGGATATCCGAAATGTGGTATCAAAACTAATTGTGACATATAGAGAAATAGAGATATAACCGAGACCCTGTATATATTTACATTGTTCTACAAAAACGTATGTCAGAGATGATACTCAAAATTCAAATGTAAACACTAATCATAAATACCTTGTTGTAGGAGAATTACCCTTGACTGTTGATGCGTGGTCCTTACTGCAGTGATCCTTTGAATGCATGTTTTTTCTTGCCTTCTAGGAGCTCGATATTGAATTTGTTGTATCTATGTAATTTCGGATCTCTATGGTCTGAAATTTCGTACTGTGGTAGCTCTCTAAGTCCTCTTTCCAACCCCACAAATCTGATCAAGATTGGATTCTTCAAGAAAGTGTTATGCCCAATCTCCCATGATGACCTAATTATAGACTGGTTCAGTAGAGTGAACTTGTACGAAGTGCCATGTGTCACTGTTGCGACCTTCAGCCCTGAAAACAATACTCAACAAACTACAGTAGGTCCTCTTTTTGTCACTATTTACGAAATTTGAATCCAATGCGCAGAGAGAGTTATGACGATTTTCCCAACATCACCTGTTTGACATGGAATTCGCAAGCCTTTAAAAACCCTAACTTCCTCAGATCGTATCTCCAAAAATATAGCAAACCAAGATCTGAAATTCAGTCACAAGGTTCATCAAGATTTCGGGTCAAATGGGTTTTAATTTTAGCTTCTGAAACTTCGCAGAAAAAAGTTAAAGCGAAAATGCCACGATGACCTGTTTGAAGCCACAAAATCCCTACTAGAGGAGGATATGAGGGTAACTATTTATATGAATGTCTTGGGTTGAGAGGGTCCTCAACAAGTGAACGTTGGAGGGATTTATTAATTATTGACTATTCAATGACCACAACCAATTATGAGTGCCATGCCACAACCCCATAGGGTTTTAGCCCACTAATTGGAGTTGCTAACTTCAAACACGAATACCTCTCAAACCGTGAAGAATTACGTGGCGTGCCATATATCAACGGAAACATCTCAACGAGTAGAATCCATCTAGAAGATCCTTGTCTCGGAATAGAGTAAGTTGTCAAGTCAAAATGCCCATGCAAGATCGAGGTAGCCTTTGGTGTTGCTTGGGTTGATATCAATGACAACCACTAATCAATAGACACCACGTGATCTCGAACCCCATCGAGAATTAGCCTCTTGGCATTTGCCATCTCTACAAAAATTTGGAATTCCTCCTCTTCTCCTTTGCGCAGCTGTTGATTGGCTTTTTGCACTCCCTATAGGACTAGGCAAATCTACTCACAACTAATGTTGCTCTACTAGGAAAATGTAACAAACTAAATTTATATAAAAATAAATACAAATAATGTAAAAACAACAAATAAGATTAATGATTAATCAGTTATTAATCAATGAAAAGGTATGTCTCTAAAGGACATAACGGTTTGTGAAAGGGTACTTACCTGCCTATATATACAGGGCCCTCATTCTCATTGTATCATCATTCCTCGTACATTTAATATATAATATTTGTATCCTCAATGGATATCTTCATATTCCAAGTCTTCTAGAGTATTTAACGAGAAGTACGAACTTTTTTTTGCTTCAATTGGTATCAAAGCTTTCTCTGATCTAGCCTTTGGCCATCAACCTGTCGTCAACTTTGTTGTCGTCGTGATTTAAGGCATTTACCAGTCTTGGAGATTCTCCATTCCTCCGGATTTGTCATCAAGCCTTTAGCCATTTAAAAAAAGAAAAGAGACAAGAAAAAAATATAAGTAAATTAAAAAAAGGAGAGATTAATATATATATATTATATATCAAATTAAAAAAAAATTGAAATCAAAAGTGAAAAAAAGCAAATATAATATATATATATATATATATATATATATATATATATAAAAAGACAATTCAAAAAAAAAAAAAAACATTACAAAAAAGCAAGAAGAAATGAAATCAAAAATAAAAACACACACACACACACACGTATATAATTTGAAACAATTCAACATTTATAATAAATATAAATAAAAAAAAAAAAAACTTACCTGGTCATAGTCGCAGCCACTGGGTTGTCCATTGCTCGACCAACATACTACTTGTTGCAGCCACCCGTTTCCGGCGTCAAGACCCTGCCTTTTTCTGCCATTGTTCCTTGCCTGCATCCATCTACACTTCAACCACGACTTTTGTCTACTTCCCCCGCACCACAAACTACTCCCTTTCTCCCCACGCTGCTTCCCTGTCTCCCCACGTTGTTGCCTTGGCTCCTCTGTTCCATGACCAACTACCATCACCATAGCCACTTCCTTCCTCGCTGTCGTCTACACCTACGCTTGCCTCCCACACTGCTACCATTCAACAACTCCATTCACCCATTTCGCCAACCTTCTAGCCTCCCTGACAGCGACCGCCCTCGCCAATTCTATTGTCGATTTTGCCATCGGTACATCAATGCCTTAATGTCAGTTTTGGCTAGCAAAGTCTCAGTTTGAACGATATCGATTGGAATTGTAAAGACAAGACCTCATTTCGTACATCGATTGGAGAATCGTCACTGTCGTTTCATTTAAAGATACTTCAAAATAAAAATAAAAAATAAAAAATAAAAATAACTGTGTACGTGTAATACAAACCTGTGTTAATAAAGGGTCAAGAATTAAAAATGTTATAACAATCCAATATATAAAAGAACTAGTGAGACAAACATTATTAAGTTGCAATTTAAAATAAATAAAAATTAAGGAAAATTCGGCTAGGTGGATAAAGGGTACTTTACTTTATACGTATAAAAAAAAACAATATTTAAGGTGTAGGTTTAATAACATACATACATATATATATATATAATAATTTAATTAATTTAAAATCAAATTAATTAAAAAAAGGGGATATATATAAAAAAAAATAAAAAATATATATAATATATATATATATATATATATTATTAAAAACAAATTATATTAAGAGAAAAAAGGGGGCGATTACATAATACACTAAGTTGTCTCGACATAACAAATGGGATCAATCATTGAAAAGAGAATGATGGACCTCAATTCTAAAATGACGAAGGGAGAAGGGTTTCCCTATAATGGTCTTTCAATTACAGATCACGGAGTAATTACATTAAAAGGAAGTATCCAAGGCAGAGAAGTTAATGTCGCCATTAGCCCAAGCAACGATAAAAATTATATCAGCATCAACTTGGCAAATCAATTATTAATTCCAGAGCTAAGCATTGGTGTCAAGGAAAAAAAATTGACCAAAAAGAGTATAAAATTAGCGATCTACACGTGACAATAGGTCACTACGAATACATATCTCAATTTCATGTTGTAAGGACAGATAAAAACACTGACATCATACTCGGTCAACCCCGGTTTAAGGATCCGAGTACATTCATGTTAAACATAGAGAAACAAGTTTTGACCTATGAAACCGGATTCGTCCCCCAAGCCCTACGTGTCCCGAATTCAGCGAATCAGACACGATTTGGGCGAATTCGTGTCCAAAAATCGCGACACGTCTTGTCCGATCGAACACTTCGAATCCGAAACATGTCCCGATCAAGACACTTTGAATCCAGAACATGTCCCGATCAAGGCACTTCTATTTGCACATTCACTTGTTTAGTTTGTTCTAGGTTTGCTATGGGTGTTTGGGAGCAAGGAGAAAATGGTGTGTGAGCATTTTCAAGGAGATTCAAGCAACAGGTAAGTGCTAGAGCCTGTCAGATTTGATGATGGTGATACTATAAAGGGGTCATCCTCCACACCAGTAGATGCAGAGATGACTTTGGATACAGAGGAGGATGCAGCAAAGGAGAGCAGTGGTGACCATGATGATGAGGACAGTGATGTTGATTTTGATGATGACTATGAGGAATGATGACTCATGAGTCATAAGCTACCTACTACCTTGAGGCTTGCATACTTATAGTTGTAGTTTTTTTGTATTTGCTATTTCTATTTTCCATTGGCATTGCGCTACCTATGTAAACAATAACACATTTTGATTTTGATGACTTAATGAGAAAACTACAATATCTTTATCTTACTATCTTGTCTTTCTCCTATTGGATCATTGATGAATTGAATATGTATTATAAATTTATAATTTATCATTTATCATTTATGTCACTATTGTAGTTATAATTTTGTATGCATAATATTACTCTGTAAAACTTACATCTAGATGAAGACCTACGTTTGAATCAATGAATTTGTATTTAAGAGATCTGTGGTTTGTATCTTTTGAATTAGTTACCGGAGAACCCACAGTATGAACATTTTTATGCCAACGTTTCAAATCCCAACTGGGATCCATCATCAGGACTTATGAATGATGATAAAGAAGAGCTCTCTAAACCAGCTCTTCTTTATCATCATTCATAAGTCCTGATGATGGATCCCAGTTGGGATTTGAAACGTTGGCATAAAAATGTTCATACTAAGCAGCTCTTCTTGGCATAAAAATGTTCCTTCTAAGCAGCTCTTCTTTATCATCATTCATAAGTCCTGATGATGGATCCCAGTTGGGATTTGAAACGTTGGCATAAAAATGTTCATACTGTGGGTTCTCCGGTAACTAATTCAATGAATTTGTATCATGAATGAGAATTTGTGTAAGAGATATCTAATTTTTAACATATATATATCTAAGTCACATGACACGAGGACACGAGACACGGAGGACACGTAAATACGAGTATTCAATACGAAACACAGCGACCTGGAAACAGGACACGGGGGACGTTTTTTATATATTTAATAAATATATATATATATACCGAAATATAGTTTTTTATCCATATTAAATTGCAAGTTGTAGCTTATCTAATCAAATTAAAATATAATTACTTCTCAAAGTTCATAGTTCAGGACTGAGTCCGAAAATAATCGGGAAATTTTATGACTGTCCATCGTTAACAATCTCCAGATAATGCAAACTTAGAGATAGAACCTGATTTTTGTGTGGGCAAATACGTTGT
This sequence comes from Pinus taeda, assembly GCA_000404065.3. Taxonomy (NCBI): domain Eukaryota; kingdom Viridiplantae; phylum Streptophyta; class Pinopsida; order Pinales; family Pinaceae; genus Pinus; species Pinus taeda. The sequence continues at coordinate 9,658 of APFE030038279.1, forward strand.
CACAAGAATGTGTAGATGTAGTCGGTTTGGATCAACAATAGGAATAGGGAATGATGCTTCAAATTTGAACATGGCAGTGAATTTGTCTCCCTAAAATGCAGGGTCCTTTTGTTCACAAAACAATTCCGCCTCCTCCAAGATTTATAGTTCGAACTCCTACACTGGACTTAACCTCCAATCTATGCAGTCCAATCACTACGCAGTTCGCATTTAACGGTCACGATTGGTGTTGCACATGTCTACAGGTGATATCCGCATTACCTTAAATGTTCATTCATATCCAACGCTTCAGGATTTACTCAGGAGTAAACAATTACAAAGCGATCTACTGCGAGCTGTTCACCAAGCTTTGTATCTATTTAATTATTGATCGATCATCCAATTTCGCACTGATATTTGGACTAAAGTTGATTGATTCCGTGGGCTATCACAATGAAATTCGTCCTCAACACAGGTGTGCTCGGCCTCAGTTGAACAATGAATTTGACCAAGGACTTTGGTCTTTGCCAAATTTTGGTGTCGGTCCTTTGTTGATTCACGGATTGTTGTGGTTGGCTTGATTCCAAACACTAGCAACAAATTACATCCTATTACGGTGATTAGTTGCGTAGAAAATAGGAGATTCGGCCTTTGTGCCTTGATTAAGGAAAATTCATCCATGTCCTGGTAATAACTCACAGCCAACTTATCGTTGGAAAACTCGACTCGATTCCAGAAGTGTCAGAGTCGTCTTGACGTGGGAGCTAGATAGTCGTTCTGATTTTAATTACAACCGCCACAAATAACCGGGAAAAATCGAACGCGTAGGCTTTAAATTACGTTTTTTGCGTGGTACGTATTCAACCTGTCGAAATACGTTAGGGCAACGTTTTCTACCAACCAAATACATGTTTTCTAATTTCAGGACACCACGGAAAACGAAGAATACGTATTCAGTTTTTCAGGACGCGTTGAAAATCGTATTCGACACGTATTAGGGCCGTTTCCGTGTCCAATACATAAAATACGGGACACGGGACCCTGGGGGACGTGTCCTCTGACTTAGATATATATATATGTGTGTGTGTGTGTGTGTGTGTGTTGAAATTTCTAAGTCTACTTAGTTAGAAACCCTCCATGCATTTTATCTTATTTATTCCTACCTATTTGTTATGTTACTTAACAAGTTATTTACAATGTAAATATTGAAAATAAACACTAGTGCATGCTCAA
>APFE030038288.1:0-15716 GCA_000404065.3 Pinus taeda
TTTTCATTGGGTGAATTTGAACTAGAAAACCCTGATTCTCTTCTTTTCTTTTAGCTTCCCTCCTATCTAAATCTACCCTTATCTCTTCCAAGGACCCAGATTATGCAGTTGGGCTCCTTTGCTTCTCTACCTATCTAGTCATCTACCAAGCTTGAACTGTTTCTACAGACCTTTATTCTCTATTCTAAGACAAGTAAATTCAAACATGATCTTTGGCCAGTATTGAACTGTCTGGCTATTCATCAACTGTGGCAAGAGTCAAACACCTGCACACAATGAAATTCTTCAAAAATGGAACAGTAGTGGCATTTGAACTAGCACACTTTCCTGGTGTTTTGGTTTGGGGTTCATTTCTATTATTTTTCTCTTGACCATTCCCTTCTTTTTTCCCTTTGATTTTTCTTTTAGGGCATACCCTCTTTTCATTTTTTTAATTTTCTTCATTTGTTTACAAAATATGGAACCTTTGCAGCATGGAAAGGATGAACATATTTGGCACTTCTTCAGTCAATCATGAAAAATGAAACCTATTGGTATAGGAACCTAACAGAATCCATCATAAAGAAAAATGCATGGGAGGTGGTGTTGAGACCAAAAGGGAAATCAGTGGTTGGTTCTAGATGGATCTTCAAAGTCAAGAATGCAGCTGACAGGAGCATCAATAAGTACACGACCATATTTGTGGTGAAAAGATTCTCTCAGGCAGAGGGAGTGGACTATAAGGAAACTTTTGCATCAGTTCTAAGATATTCCTCAATCAGATCCATTCTAACATTAGTTGTGCAAATGGGGTGAAAAATTCACTAGATGGATGCGAAGACAACATTTCTCAATGTTGTTGTTGACTAAGAAATTTACATAGATTAGCTAGAAGGATTTGAGACATATGATCAGTTATTACATGTGTAGACACAAGAGAGCATTGTATGGTATCAAATAGGAGCCCTGAGCATGGTACACTCGGATCGAAAATTATCTTAGTGGATTGGGCTTCACCAAAAGTGAAGCAAATGTAAACTTATATCACATTGTGGTAGACGACAAGTTTCTTATTCTTATTTTATATGTTGATGATTTAATATTGACGGGTTATGAGCATCTGATCCTCTCTTGCAAAGAGGATCTTGCAAGGGAAATTGAGATGAAAAGTCCCTTTCTTGCTAAGAGGGAGTATTGAAAAAATGTAGCAATAAAGGCTTAATTTGACTTTAGCCTTAGTCAAATTGAGTAAATAGAATTTCCATGTCATCAGGACAACTTTGAGGTAGTTAACTAGTTTGACATGGATCTTGCCACTTAGTTAGGTCAGTAAATTTGAGTTGGAGGGCTTGGAGTTTAGTTTTCCATGTGTGATTCCTAAATTTTAGTAATCCAATTAATTTTTTTTTATTTGTATTCATTTAACTGACCTATAACTATTAATGGAGTCAGTTGAAGGACAATTTTGCAGTGGGATAGTAGTCTAACTTAGAGATTTGTTAATTAACTGGTCAATTAACCCAAAATAGCTAATGCATGTAAGGAATTTGAATTCCTCAGCTGAAGTGGAGATGACAAAGCAGTGTAACATGTGTTGTATACTAGTCTAAGTGTACGATTGTTGCATGATGGAAGTTGATCAATACTTGGGAATTGTGCAAGAAAATAGAAGGAAATTCCTATCTTTTAGAAGCTAATTTCATCAGGGATTGTGCAAGAAATAGGAGGATATATGAGAAAATAATTAGCTAAGTGTTGGATAGAGTTTTTCATTTAGCGGAGAGAGCAGTTATTCTTTTTCAGGTTGTGCTCAGAGTTGTAGCAATAAATTATAATAGTTTCTCTATTCAATTGATTAATGCAAAGAGGCATGAGGGGTTTTTCCCAGTTGGATTCCCTTACAAATCACTATGTATTTGTGGTTTTTCTTGTTGCATGACTATTCATGCTGTTCTAAATTATGATTTCCATTTCTTAGATTAGTAGAGTACAATTGTGTATCTTGGTTTTTAGTTTGAAATCTTGAGTTGTTGCAATTTCTATCAAATTTCTAAGCAAAACTATAAAGAAGTGATCCTGAATTTTCTACCACACACCAGATGTTGATTGATGGCAAGAAAGTACCAGAATTCCACGTCCAGGACACATTTTTATGCTACTTAGGGAACCTTTGTGTTCCTTCAAGCGAGCTTGTCAAGATGACTTGGGAGGTGCACTACAATCGGGTCGTAGGACACTTTGGTTTGGAGAAAATTGTGATAATATTGTGGAAATATTTTTATTGTCCAAAGCTCTGAAAAGATGTTAGGAAATATACCATATCCTACATTGCATGTGACATTGCCAAGCCAACCATTATGAATCAAGGCTTGTACACCCCTCTACCTACTCTTAGCCAACCTTGTGAATCCATCTCCATGGTCTAAATGTTTGGCCCTTCGTCTACCAAGCATGGTAATGACTATGTATTTGTGTTCATTGGTATATTTTCTAAAATGGCTACATTAACTACTTACAAGAAGAGTATCATGGTAGTATAAATTGCCAAAATCTTCTTCAAACGAGTGTTGGTACATTTTTGGATTACTCATACCATTATATCATATTAGGATAGCATGTTGATGAGCAGATTATGGTCAATCCTCTGGCCTTCCTTGGAAACTAAGCTAACCAAGTCGATTGCATTCCATCCTCAAACTAATGGCCATAAAGAGGTTGTCAATACGATGATTGTGAATTCCAAGCATCCATGAATATGGGATGAGAGTCTTACCTATGTTCAACATAGTTGTAACAAATCTCTTCATAGCTTGATACCCACAACCCCTTTCAAGTGGGCCTCTTGCATGTGTGAGTTGTAGCAAGTAAATTTTCATAAAACGAAGCTTACTAGGACTTCTCCCTTCTTTGCTAGAGTTTCCTCTACCTTCCACGACCTCCACATCCTTTTCCAATTGCAAATCGAATGGAAAAGATGTGTGATTATGTGTATCACAGCAGGTTGAATTTTCTCCTTTAAATATTGTTTCGAAGAGGGTCGAATAACCCTCTCTTGGTTGACATCTTCTAGGTTCGTCAACTTAGTCTTGGGAGTCTTATATGCACTACTACATACAAAATTTATTTTTGTTTCTTGATACAAATACCTGAATCGGTCTTTCACAATGTGAAAATGACTCTTTCACTCATGTAAACCCTGGGAGCATTGAATGAATGCTTCACCTAGTGACAAATAACTTGAGAATTAAATATGTGCTTTACAAAAATAGTTTTCTTTTATTCTTTACATCATTTTTATTTCTTCTTTTGATAGATACATAAAAATTACATCATGGCATGATTCAAGTGACAACTATGAAAACTAAAACAAGTTACATTCTCTAACACTCCCTCTTAACTAGGAAGGTATTCATAACTAGGGAAGTATTCATAATTGTCCTGGTACAAGGAAAATACTCACTTTGAAAAGTTCTCATAAGAAGAGTCAGATTGGTAAGATATCTTTAAGAATTACCATCATATCATCACAACCAACATTGTCAACATTGTTGGTGAGGAAAGTTCCCTAAGACATGGGTTGAAAACCTCAATAGAGAAAAAACAAGATAATCAAGAAAGAGCAGTCACACAACCATGCCAAACATATGAATTACTAAACATGGATTTGGAAATGTACCCAGAGGTCCTAAATTTGATGAGGTTCCCATAGGGTCCAAACCCTCTGCTTCCTCCAGAATGAGCAGGCCTGCAAGTCAATTCACAAAACATATACATGATAAATAAATCGATTTACATACATAAAATATATGTTATATCATCATATATAAGCATATAAATTACTATTCATGAGACAATAACATATCACGAACAAGATATGAGATTCTTTATTGATTAAAAACAATAGGTATAGGAAAGGTACAATCTGATTTAGGCCAAAGGCACCTACCAAGCCTTCCTTTGGATCCATCTAGCCTGAGCCACGAAGACTACCTCTCTAACAAGTGCAAGAAGATGCTATAAAGATGATGAACATCTCTCCAAAGGAAACCGAGGTTTCCTAGAGACTAAGAGTGCAGGAGGCACAAGAAAAATAGACTTGATCTGGAACAAAAATGGGCATAATGTTGATAGCCCTTCCCTTTTTTTCCTTAGACCTTCCCCAGGGGTGTATATATACCACCTGAAATTAGTTAATTCAATTGTGCCACGGGCTCCTATAAGTGGGATATCAGTAAAACCTATAGACCCCACCCAAAAAATAGCATTTTATTTTATTTTTTCATATTTTAAAAGGCATACATGGGTGCAGTGTTATAGGACCCACGTATGTATGCCATTTAGTGTGGGTAGAGTCATGTATGGAATTTGAAATTTTATTTTTTAATATAAGATCAAGTCTGTATGGAAAATGGGAATTTCCACAGCCATAAAAGAGCATCAAGTCTACAAGAGAGGTAAATGATGCTATAATAGATGCCCCCTAATATATGAGGTTAGAAGGGGTATATGATGGCTGAAATATATTAATTATAGAGACAGGAGACATCCAATAACTCGGGAGGAGATCACCATATTCCAACCCATCGAATACCTGTGGAAAGAGTGAGAAAGAAAACTCATGTTTGAGGTGGGCATACCCATGCTCAAAAGTAGTAAACCATGTGTAGATTTTACTTGTATACTCAACCACTTATGTGATATGATAAAACATGAGACAAGAATCTACTCTACTCTTCAGCGGAAACCAAAATTTATCAATGAAAACAATAAGCAGAAAAGGAAGAATATCGATCGCACATAACACAATATTTTTTTTGGGAAAGAAACTACTCAAAACCATGCTATATATATTACATTAACAAGAAGATCTAAGAAGAATATACAATGCTTGTTCAACCTGAACAATTCATGCACTAGTACAACCTAACTCTCTTCCTCACACGCTAGCTCAAGCCGACACTTAGCCAATTCTTCTACCTACCAATCCCCTACTTCCGTGCGCAATTCCTGAGATAATTGAGCCATATTTAATTAGGAAATCCTCACTCCATAACTGCGCAATCCATCCATAGGCCCTCCACTGATTGCATGCACCATCTGTACAACTCGAAAAAATAATACAACTGATAGTACACTATCCCTGAACTCTAATCTCAACTATATCTTCCTTTGAATTGACATGCATGAGTTATTTATGAGTGAATATTCATTTAACTAGTGTGGCATTGAGGATGCACTGGTGCACATCCCCACTAGTAGACCTCCTACTAGTTCCTCCAACAGTTAGAACTAGTTTAACTAACTATAGCTCACTTAGACTGAGTTAATTAATTACAACTCAAAAGAACTCAACTTGGGCCCCTAAAATTTAGGGATCACTCTACATGACTCTAGATAGACTTCCAACTCAAATTTCCTAAGTCAATTAAGTCAATTTAACTTAATTAACTATTACAAGTTTTTATGAGAATAGAATTACAATTTAATTTAAGGAAAAATTAAATTAAAATTTCTAGATGTTATTTTTAACATTTCCTGTTGTTATTTTCAACACTCCCTCTCAATAAGAAAGGAATTCAATTCTATCCTAATATGGTACCTTTGGAATGTTCTACATGCAACACTTCTCTCTACTATTGTTTCTACTGCAACTTTTGAAACTAAAAAAGCATCCAAACTGAATCAGTATGATGCATTTGTCACCAGAGGCTCTGACTTCTACTAGCTCCTACACTGTCTACTAAAATCTATGTGTTTCTGTTGACTGTGCACTATGCTCCCCAGTATCTAGATGTTGCTAGTCTCCACCTCTATCACTCTGACATATTATTGCATCAACTGCCACTGGTCCATCCTCCTACTGTGTACTATGTGCTCCCATAGCAAGGTAATGATCCATGAGATAAAATATATCAATGGATCCTGCCCAATTTCTAAACTCTTGGGACTATTACTTCACATCATCCCACCTCTCACCTGGAGGTATGGATGCATGTGCTCCCTTTTCCCACTTGGGTCAAAATTTCCCCCTACTCGATGTCTCTGCTTGAGTAGATGTATCCACTTGGTCTCCTCTCTCCTTCTCCAACTGTGGTTGCTCCACAACATGTTGAGGCTGCTTCTGAGGCTACCTCAGAGGCTGTGTCTAAGGCTGCATGTTGAGAGGTAATTCATTCTCCCTCTCAACCACCAAGTCTCTAACCTTTGCCTTGCTCCTAAAGTATTTTCATGCATCTTGTACCTCAAGTGCATACTAAAGAACACATCGTAGCCACGGTCTTCCAATACCATAACAGAAACACGATTCTTCTTTATTCCTAGAACATACATCACATCTATGATTTTGAGAGGGGAGACAAACTCCCTCTGAAAGGTAACTGTACTGATGTCGGTCGTGTTATAGCTCCCATCATCTCCAAACTCTATGTTCTTCTTGAGGTCTTTCCCCTCAAAGTCACTGAAGATATCTATATTCCCTATCATATGGAACGAGGCACTGTTGTCGAGATACCACATGCTTCCCATTACAAAGTTTGCCATGCATGTAATGAGAGTGAAATCAAATTCGAATTGTGAAGCTACAGCTTCACCTACTATTGTAGGCTCCTTCTTGCTTGCTTTCTTCTGTGGGAAATTCGTGGCATAGTGCTTCTTATTTCTACCCTCAACACCTTGGGACTTATTTCCTTTTGATTTATTTTGTTTTCTGGCTAATGCAAAGTTCTCTTCCACTTCTTTAAAAGAGGTCCCATCTCTAGTGTTCCACCAAAACTCTTTTTGTACCAAGTTAGACCATGGCCACTCCCACTCTGATAACTTCTCCCTCCCATTAACTAAGTCCTATTAACTATGTCAACTCTTGGGAACTCCTAAAAGTGCTAGGCTCACCATATTGTCTTTGGAAACAGTAATCTCGACACTTCCAAGCTCATCCCGACATAGGGTGACCTTGGTCAAGTACTTCAAAATTGAGTCACCCTTCTCCATCTTAATCTTTCTAATTTTTTTCTTCAGTGCCAACTTCCTGTGGTCACTACTATTTTGAAATAGGTCTTTAAATGCCTTCCACATTTCATATGGAGTTTCATTATCATGGAGATTTGAGACAATGTGATCTTGAACTCCTTCCAGGATAATCCTTCTCGCTTTTTCCACACACTTTCTCCATTCAGCTAGATCTTTAGCATTCGATGTTGGAGGCTTAGGAATATCATGATCTATGAATTCCTTAAGGCCATTGTCTTCTAGCACTACCTCCATCTTTTCCTTCCAATCTATGTAATTTTAGCTGCCCTCCAAGGCATACTCAAGTCTCAAACAATAGAATGACATATTACTGACTCTGAAGTATGAACTTGCAAATTGGATTTCACCTACACAACAAACTTAAACTCTCCTCTTCTACACTATCTTCAACTCTGATATCATGTAGATTTTTACTTATAGATTCAACAACTTATGTGATATGGTAAAACACAAGACAAGAATATACTCTACTCTTCAACAGAAACCAAAATTAATCAATGAAAAAAATAAGAAGAAAAGGAAGAATATCAATCACACATAACACAATATTTTTCTGGGGAAAGCAACTGCTCAAAGCCCCAACTATATATATATATATATTTCATTAACTAGAAGATTTGAGAATAAAATACAATGCTCGTTCAACCCAAACAATTCCTACACTAGTACCATCTAACTCTTTACCTCACAAGTTAGCTCAAGCCAACACTTAGCCAATTCTATTGCGTGCCAAGCCCCTACTTCCTTGCACAATTCCTCAGAGAATTGGCCCATATTTAATTGGGAAATCCTCACTCCATAACTGTGCAATCCATCCATAGGCCCTCAATTAATTTCATGCACCATCTGTACAACTCAAAAAATTACACAACTGATAGTACATTTTCCCTTAACTCTAATCTCAACTAGTCTTCCTCTGAATTGACATGCATGAGTTATTTATGAGTGAATCTTCAGTTAACTAGTGTTGCATTGAGGATGTACTAGTGCCCATCCCCACTACTAGACCTCCTACTAGTTCCTGCAACAGTTATAACTAGTTTAACTGACTATAAGTCAATTAGACTGAGTTAATTAATTACAAATCAAAAGAACTCAACTTAGGCCCCTAAAATTTAGGGATCACTCTACATGACTCTAGATATACTTCCAACTAGAATTTCCTAAGTCAATTAAGTTAATTTAACTTAATTAACTATTACAAGTTTCTATGAGAATAGAATTACAATTTAATTCTCAATTTAATTCAAGGAAATATTAAATTAGAATTTCAAATGCTATTTTTAACATTTCTCATTGCTATTTTCAAAAGCATGTCTGCTAATCAAGTATAAATCATATCCAAAATTTATACATAAATGAAAATAAGGAGATATAAATGCATAATGGATGATCATATCATAGCACAAAGGAACATGGTGGAGTTATGTCTCAATATCACCTATAGAAGAATATTCTATCAATGATGCTAGAAGATTGTCTAATAAATGATGTTTCATAAATGATCCTCATAAAAGTACCAAATAATATAGGTGGAATAAAGGTCCTACATAAACTTGGGTGCAAACATTTAATATGTTGTTGTGAAGGACTGCAACATATAAAGGTGGTAGGTGTCACTGGCAGAAAATTGAAGGAGGTGTCATGTGAACCAAGATGATACAACCTAGTCTTCACTGACCACAAATGGTACATTTCTACACTATGAGAATAAATGAGATGAATTCAACCATGTGAGAAATCATTTGATTACTGGTCATTGATGTATACAGTTAGCAAACATGAAACAACTCACCAATAATGACAATGAGTGTTAAGGTACCCTAGTACAGTCTAACAAGTGTAAATAAATCCGTTCAAGTCGAACACTTGAAAGAATCTACCAATCAGGGGACATTGATGTATTCTCACTGTTGATAGTGAAGGATTCTAAAACTGATGACTGCAAACCCTAAGGTACTGAAAAAACAACTCTAGACCTTGTTCCCAGAGAAATGTGTTGAATTCGATGGGAAAAGATCCACTAGAAGGAAGGCATTAAGGCATCCCACATTAACTAGCATGAGTGTAACAAGAAGGCCAATAATTTGGAAGAACTCAAATGAAAGATGAACTAACCATTCTTAAGTACATTTCTAGCATACACAAGATGTTTCTAGAGCACGATAGTAATCCTCTAAACCAACCAATAATGAAAGTTGACATAGAGGCAAGGAATCCACCAATAGGGTTAAACGGAAAGCAAGGTACTGCACAAATCCCAATGTTTGATAATGTAGGCTTGCGTCAAACACAAGGGTAACCACTAAGTCAAAGACCCATAATACTGATCGATTATGAGCACAAGTTCACCTATCAATGATGTAAATAGGGCTAGGGTGCAACTCTAGGTCTACTCTTATAGAAATTTGTCACACTCGATAAGAGCATACCTGCTAGAAAGAAGTCAATGGAGACCTTCTTAACCAACATGAGTGAAGGACCATGTAGCTGATGTGATACTGAGAATAACTTGGTAGACTGGGTATGGTAGATAGAAAAGAGTCAAGAGAAATTGCAAAATGGCCAACAACAGGTTTACTTCCCTTGAACAAAAGCACAACTTAATGTGACTTTATGGCAGCATAAGATAGCTTTGTATAAGTTTGCAATGCAGAAGCCATTAACAAAATCTCCATATGATTGGAAGAGATAACCAACTGGAGGAGGACTAACTCAAGAAAAATGCTATGGCTTCCCTAAAGTTGGACTAAGTCCCATCCCAATGGAGAAAAGACTCATTTTAAGTGCTTTGTTCAAGGGCAACACGACTGACTGTTTCTACCATCAAATGATGAAGAAACTGTCTCATTCTTGTTTTTTTTGGAATATTTGATTTCTTTTTCTTTTTCATATTTAAATCCTGCCAAAATAAATAAATAGATAAAATAATAATAATAATAATAATAATAATAATATAATAATAAAAATAAAAATAAACAAAATAAAATAAATAAATAAAACAAAAATAAAATAATTAATTTAATTTAATTAAAAAAAAAAAAAAAATAAAAATAATTAATTAATTAATTAAATAATTAAAAAATTAAAAAATTGATTATAGTATAGTGGATAGAATGAGCATAAAGGGAAATTGCACTAGTTCTTAGGACTAGCAAAATCCTATGCTCAATGCAAGGTGGCAGATGTTGGTCATTGACACTCACGGGATGTTCTCTCCATGGAAAAATGGGGGTCAAGTCACAAACGCTAGTGAATGCGGGGTTTGAACTTGCAAAATGTCATGGTCAAAAGTGGCTTATACATGAGTCCAAATGAAGTCTACTTAAGGCCAAAAGAAATACAAGTGGTCAAAATGAAATGCAATAGTACAACTTAACACATGGGAGCCTCTAGGGTATACAGCTAGAAAATAGCAAAGAAGAAAAAGAATGAGCTTCAATGCAAAGTCATGGCGGGACTAAAGAGGACTCCTGAGCCTACACAATACTTGTAGCATGGGCAACATATGCTAGCGAGGATCTAGCTAGAAAGCCCACGAAAGGAAAGGCTCTACCACTATGTTATGATTTTACAAGTCGATGAGTGAGAGGGGTTAAAAAATCGCAACATAACGTGGTTGACCCCATGGTTAAATATCGTAGTATGAGGTCACGATGCATAATGCAATGGAAAAATGATATGTCTTAACCTATATGCCAATTTAGAAAATGATACCTGCCACGATAGGTCAGTGATCGTGGAGTCGAAGCTGTGGAAAAATAGGACAAAGTCATGAAAAATATTTGACAACCTAAAAAGATCCTTTCCCAACACTTCAAGCAAAAGGTCAAAAATAAAATAATAATATTTTTTTTAAATGAACTTTAAGAAAGTGGGTTTTAAATTCTAGCTATAAAAAGAGTTTTGAACTCACCTCATTTCATTTTTACCATTCAAGTTTTGAGAAGAGGCCTCTTGGAGCAAATTTGAGCAAATCGATTTGGTCAAATCCACTAATGAATCTAAGAAACACAAACTCCAGGTAATTCATAACCTTAAACGTATCCATTTGATCGAGAATTTTGATAGATTAATCTCAAATTATAAAGAAATTTTTTGTTTTCAAAAACCATTTTGAGTGTACGCGGGTTGGGAATTTTGAATCCACATATAGAAATACCTATACGTGATTTCATTAAGGGAAAGTGGCATATCTACGTGATTGTCATTTATAAAAATCATGTATGTGCGAAGTAAAAAAGAAAAACACAATTTCTAATGGATGAAATCCTTTTATTTTCCAATATATCGATCATTTGGAGAGAGAGAGAGAGAGAGAGAGAGAGATAGGGAGAGAGAGAGCACAATGAGGTTGGTAATCAAGTATTAAATGGTCAAGAGTCATTGGATTTATTAAAAAATTGTGGATTTCTCAAATGCTTCATGATGCCCAACATGAGAACTCAAACTCGATTGTTGTAAATGTTGATTCATTACTAGGACCCATAGTAGGAACAATTCATCATAGATGATATTCCCTTACAATTGAAGTAGAGGACATCTACTTCATAATGGGACTTTCCCAGAGGGAAGAAGCAATAGATCTGAAAGGGAAGGCTTGTGTAGGCCTCAATATATGTGTACTACACATTGGATACTGAGAAGGTCAGATCACAGGTCCTAATAAAAGAAATCACAGGCCCTCCTATCAAGATAATTTTATTCACTATTGGCAGGATAGCAGGCTCTACTTCATTACATCAACCCTCTCGACCATATGTGTTTTTGGCAGTGGAATTCCTGAAACCAGTAGTATATGATTGGTGCACAATGCTCCTAACCAATATGAAAAAATAGTTAACATTAGTAAGACAGGGAAAGATGAATAATTTTGTCTATGGCACCATCCTCTACTCATTTTTCTTTAAGTGGGTTTCGGCTCTTCGACCCATAGTAGATATTGTCGTTAATAGTCTAGAGATCCCAAGATGGTTAGATGGGCATATCAAATCAAGTGACTTGGCAGAGGCAAAGTCACTAGGGCAGCCTTTGATGACGAGTTCTTCCACTCGTGGGAGAAACAAGTCATGGCCATAGAGGATTACCCTTATGCTAGATTAAACTTCAAATTGGACTCAGAGCTAGTACTTCAAAAAGGAGTTTCCTGGGGCAACAATGGTAAATTTTGATTTTTTTAACATATTTGTTTTTGGATTTTTAAATATAACCTCAAGAAATTCAAAATATTTTTTTCATGAAATAAAAATCTTACAAGATTAAATGATCATGATATAGATATTGGACCAGTGAAACCTAAGAGTCTACCAAGGCACAGGCATCGTGACAGAGACGTGGAGAGAGCAACAATTGAGTCTTAGAGAGTGCTCCTTATTATTCAAAGGGAATTGGAGATTTTGACTCTCCATGTTCCAATGGCAGCAGAAGAGGATATCTCTAAGGCTATAGAGAGACAAGTGTTTTGAGTACCATGAGAGTGGGTGTGACTCTTGTCGGGCAGTATAAATGCAAGATTTACACCAACATTTAATTTTTCAATATGGGGAAGTAAAATTAGAGGCGTAGCACAATATATGCCAGAATACGACCTGAAGGATCTGTAAAAAAAACTAAGATTTTGCAAGAAATTCAAAAGAAGCATCATTCAAGAAAAATGAGCAAGACTCTTCGAAGGCAAAGTAAACACACTCCAGGAATCTACTCCTGGCTCCTCTTCTGGGTTGAGTTGACTCCTGTAATAAGTCTTTCTCGATTGTCTAGGGGACAAGGGAATGTAGGCACCATTCAAAAGGAAACAATTCAAGAAATAAAGAATGTAAAAAAACATCTTAAAAATTACTGCTATGTTGAAAAGATGAAAAGCATGAAATAAAACATAAGGCAACTTCTTTCCAATTCATCTAATGAAACCATTGAAAGCTTTTAAAAGAGATCCAAATTATATTTCTTCTCTGGAAATGATTCAATATTCAATTTTAAGGAAAGTGTGCATTTGTCTTTGTTACAAGTTTTATTCCCTAGCTTGAACCATCGTTCCTGCACCGCAACAACATTCCTGCTCTAGAATGTTGTTCCTGTATTGAAATGATGTTCCTAGCCTGAACTCTTCATATCTGCTTAACCATTACGAATTTGAGAAAGCTGTTTGGAGGAAATCTATTTTGTTATGTTTACAACAATAAACTTTCTCATACTTTCCTATTTCAACTTCATTGCCTCAAAAATCATGCCCGAAACTGACTGTTTGGATACTTGTGAAATCTGAGATCCTAAAATTCTGGAAAAACACTCTTTTTTTTATAAAACTACCTCAAAGACTCTCATGTAAATTTTTTACCATTATGGATATTTGGAAATGGTTTTGGTTCTAGATAATTTGTTATATTGTAAAAAAACCCATTTTCTCGGATTCTTGATATTCGCTTCCAACTGCACACAAATCGAGGTCAAACTCGGTAGTTTGGAAACTATGCAGATTTTGAGCACATTTGTTGATTTTCTTCTAGAGACCCACATGTGCAACCTGGGTGTATCTTGACTCGTGGAAGTGTTCAAACAACATTTTTAACAAAAAACCTCTTTCATATTTTCATAGAAATGTGTCAATGTATGAAATTCCCAAATCGGTGCAGGAATGCTAGTGCAGGAATGCTAGTGGTGCAAGAACTGCTAGTAAAGGAATTGTTAGCACCTACCACAAAAGAGCCTAACATTAATGTTGGGTGCGGGATCCCTTAAGGGATGTTTTAGGCTTAAAGCCCAGATTTTGGTCCAATTTTGTAATTCCAATGTAATGACTCCGCATTTTGTGGGCGTAAATCGCGTAGTTTTTCAAGAGTCATAGGGTTGTCTGCCATAATTTTGATAATGTAATGTCGGTTGTAGAATATCTACCCATGGTCCACAGACCATGTGGACCATGGGATTGTATAAAAGGAGTGAGGCTCTGAGTAGTCAAAGGTATCTAATAAAGTCTAAGGAAGAATCAATGATGAAGAATTGAGTCATATCTAAAGTGTAAGTCTAAGCTTTTGGTCATAGCATAGATAGAGGCTCTGCAGTTGAATGCATAGAGGCCTAGAAGTCTGCAGCTGAGTGCGCAAACCCCTACAGTTGAGTGTGTAGGGCGAGTCGTGTCTGTAATCATTTGGAAGCATTAATAAAGAGAAGTTTCTATCATTTCTGCGTCTTTATTTCCTGTTTATGCATCTGTTATATTGGGTATGAATTTCATTTTTGATGCTTATATGATGTGTGAATGTGTATAACTATAATGGTTAAGTGAACATAATATAGAATATCTATTCAAGCGAAGATAATTAAGATTTGTCAATAAGATAAGTAGATACTTAGCATACTTTGGGAAATATCACAGTTCGCTACCCTAGTAGCACGAAAGAACTTCAACCCCTGGTTAGGGCTGCACGGAAACCAATTGTGACACTTCGCGAGGGTATTGAAGGGTGGAATAGAGTGCGAAGCAACCTGCATGAATGCAGGTATAGTTGGACTAAACTGACATCACATCCATCTCAAGGGTGCAGAAACTTGGTTCAAGCATCTTGCCATACTGCTTCAAGTGAGACCTCAGTCTGCGCTCCGCAGCCTGATGCCAAAAGGGCCAGTAGTGTAGGGATTTGTTTGGCTAACTAACTCTAAACTTGGGTCTAGCCCCCATAAGCCAACAAATGGTTTCGTTGCTGGGAATGGAATCTGCATGAGAGATGTGTGATGTCGTATCATTGGAATCCAACTAAGAAAGAAATTGAAGGCTAGTTGAAGAGAAGAATTTATGAGTTCGTGGCGTAGGAAAATAGAAAATCGTGACTGTCAAAAGAAGAGTGGCTAGACAACTACCTGTATACGAAAATCAATGAAATATTTTTCACATCCTTCCCTACTGAGCTATACGAGTGGATCACGAATCTAGCAGATGGCCAAGGAAGGTGGAAACTTGATAGTCCTATTGTGTGGAACCTGGAGCTAGTACGAATATTGGAAGCATCGAAGGATAAGATCATGTAAACCATCGATCATTGGCTCGATCACATTATAGGAGGATTTTTTATTGAGTTTCCAGTTGACACCTCAATCATCTAGAGTGAGGCAGAGTGATGCTATCTCAAAGGACCGCGAGGTAAGTACGTAAAGTATTTGAATACTTGGATTAAAATTTTGTTGTGTGAAAAGCGGGTTATGCAGTTATCTTGATGTTCGGAGCTACGCGAAGCGGAAAGGTTTACAGGAACAAAGGAAATAAGGGTCCAAATAATAGCCCCTTGATTTCACCTCTACAGGGGGATGAGGAAGAGCTTGCGAAGGTCTCTCCGTGATCCAAAATGGATTCAGTTTTTCCTCCAAATCAAAGTCTTCGAATTCCGTTGAAAGTTGAATCAAATTGAAGTGATTTTTAATACGATTCCAACGGTGTGAATGGCGCATAAATCCGAGTCTGGATGAAGAAGTTAAAGTCAATCAAAGTTTCAAGGCAAACTAGGGAAAAATGTGGAAAGGTAAAAGTCAAAAAATCAAAGTCAAAGGTCAACAGTCAACACAAGGTGATGTCAGTAGGACACATGTCATCCTGGAGATGTGCCATATGTCCAGGGTATTGGAAATAATACTGAGAGCGGGGGGGGGTGAATCAATATTATCACATCAATAAAACTTTTTCATTTCCATATTCAGATTCATATATGCTACTTCCAAAA
>APFE030038290.1:2036-51607 GCA_000404065.3 Pinus taeda
TGGTTGTAAGCATATTTCGGTATTTTCCATTAATGAAATGAAGCATTATTTCCGCTGCATCTTTGTGTATATGGTTATCTCTGTATTTTATTGCGTTCCTATTTAAATCCGGATCACTGCAGTACTGTGGGCTTATAGGACTACTTGTAAGACGCTGACATGGCAAAGGCCATTCAGATTAGTATATGGGGTCTAAGCCATAATATAGATGGAGTACATTGTGCCTAGTCTGCGAATAGAATCTTTGACAGATATGGTAGATCATGAGGCCTTATAGGAACAGCTCACGCAACTGATGGAGCTCGAAGAAGATCGATTTTTGGCAGGATTCCATCAACAAGTAGAGAAGGAACATGAAAAAGCGTGGCATGATCACCATACCAAGCTTTGTACATTCAAGGTAGATGATCTTGTCCTATTATATGATAGTAAATTCACTAAATCTCGGGGTAAATTCTAGATGCATTGGTTAGGGCCCTATATTGTCAAAGAAATTATAGATGCAAGCACAGTTCAACTCGCGAAGCTGAATGGGGAACCCTTCCGTGGAAGAGTGAATGGGAGCAGGTTGAAGTTGTATACAGGGGATCCTGCACAATGACTATATGACTAAAGGATAGTCTTAGTGCTCCAGGAAGTTGCAAGGGAGTGCGAGACTATAAACTATACTACCCAGCATGGAGGACAATGCAGCAAGTAGGCTATGCGGAAAATGATGAAGATGGAACCTATGAAGCTGCACTCAGGAAGCTATGCCATGGGGGAAGGTATTGCGCAAAATAGAGGGAAAATGATCATTGGAGTTACTATTCATGACTTGATGGCTAGAACATGGTTAAGTGGAGTGGAGTGGTGGAAATTAAGGCAAACATCTTTGAATATTTGCTGTCATAAAAGCATTTATTATCAAAAATTGGGGGTAATGGTTAGATTTGAATTCAGAACACCCTATAAATTATGCATGTGGGTCCAATAGAAAACACTTTGCGCTCTAAGAATTGTTGGTGAATTTTGTTGTCTATTTCCTATGAGTTACGAGCCCCGTGTTTGTTGAATTGCCTGAGATAAACTAGAAGATTATTCTTGAGAAAATATCTGCACCAAGTCCTACTGTAGCTGTTAGTACTGGCGATGTTGTCTTTGACACAACTGCCCCAGATGTTGTAAGTATGGAAGCTCCAGCTACTATTTCTATGGTGCCAATGTCACCTAGGCTGAAGCATACACTTACTAGAGAAAACCAACCCGCCAAGTCAAAACAGTTTGCGAAGGAAAAGCAGAAGAAGTCGGTGCCAGTGAGAACATCCCCAAGGAAGGATACTGACACACAGGCAAAGAAAAAGAAAGATGTTAGGCATGGGATCCCCTGCAGCAGGTTTCAGAGTTCAAATTCCAAGTTTTGTTCAAAGATACTGTAGAACTCCCCAAAGTACGGGCGCGGAGTGCGAATTGTATAATCAAGTCATAGGGTTGTCCGCCCTAAGAATTGTAATTTAATGTAAAGATGTGTCAGCCTACCCATGGTCCATGAACCATGCAATTGTATAAATAAAGCGAGGCTCTAATTGAAAATATAGTTTTTTAGTGGTGGGTAGAGAATAGATAGAATAGCAAGGGCATGGTTAGATCCTAGAGTGGAATTTGAAGTGTACGGGGTTGTAGTAGTATGAAGAGGCTCTGTAGCTGAGTGCAAAGAGGCCTAGTAGAGTCCGCAGTTGAGTGCACAGACCCCTGCAATTGAGTGCGTAGGGTAGAGTCGAGTCTGTACTTGGGATTGAAAGATAATAAAGAGAAGTTTATTCTATGCATCTATTTTGGAATCTTTATGTTGATGTTATTCATTACTTTTACTCTATTTATTTATTGTGCGCAACTGATGAATACTCGTATGAATGTTTATATGTGAATTTAATCTAAGTAATCAGCTAACAGAGACTAATTAAGGAAGACTTGGGTAAATAACATGGGTCACGCTACGGCTAGAATTGCGCAAAAATGGTATCACAGGGTGCGGGGTACCCACAGGTGCGCATAGCGCGGTAAGTGTGAAGGTTGGACTGCACCGTCATATCGGACATCCCCAGGGTGTGGAAACCTAGTTCTAGCACCCTCCCATACTACTTCGGGTGAGACCTCAATCCACACTTCACGGACTATCACCGAAAGGGCCAGCAATACCAGGATTTGCTTGGCTAAATCACTTCCGAACCTGGGTCAGGCCCCACTAAGCCAATAAGTGGTTCTGTTGCCGAGACTGGGATCTACATAAGGGATGTCTGATGTCGTACCACTGGAACCCAACAAAGAAGGAAATTGAAGAGTGGTTGGATAAGATTCATGAGTTTGTGGTGTAGGAAAACAGAAATCCATGGGTATCTAAGGAACAATGGTTGGATCTCTATTTGCACACTGAAATCCATGAGATTTTCTTTGCATCCTTTCCATCGGAGCTATATGAGTGGATCGCGAAGTTCACATATAGCCAAGGAAGGTGTAACGCTTGACAAACCACTAGTGTGGACTCCAGAACTAGTGCACAGACTAGAAGCCTTGGGGGATAAGATATCACAATTTGTGGACCACTGGCTCGATCGAATCATAGGAGGATTTATCACTCAGTTCACGGTGGATATGACCATCAGTTACAGCGAGGCAAAATGACAATTTCTTAAAGGACCGTGAGGTAAGTATATTAAGTCTTTGAACACTTGGATTAAGATGCTATTGTGTGAGAAAAGGGTCGTGCGAATACATTAATGTTTGGGACTATGTGGAGCGGAAGGATCTACAAAAGTAGTGAAGAAATAGAAATCAGTCCCTTAATTTCACCCTTGGGAGAGAGCAAGGAAGAGCTCGTGAAGGTATCTTCAAGAAGCGTGGTCAGTTTGATAAAGTAGCGCATTCCACTATTACCACTTCCACCCACAGCACCACCTGCTTCACCTCCCTCACCTCCATCTCCACCCACTCCACCACCACCACCTCCATAATTCATTATGGTGAGTGCAATCAAGCTACCAGTATTTAGAGGGGTAGGAAATGAATATTCGGACCAATTCTGGTTCATGGTAAGAGAAGTATGGGAAGCCCAAGGTGTTACAGATGACAATATTAAGAAGGCGCTATAGGATCGTGCATTAACATGGTACATCAATCACTCTAATGACCACCCAAACGTAGGGATAGTAGAGATCCACAATGCGTTGAACAGAGAATTTAGTAGGCCAAAATCAGAGATGCAGTCAATCATTAGGTTTAAAGAGATCATGATGCTTCTGGGTGAGACTCGGTGGGATTTAGACCAAAGGATGAAGAGTATGATCTGTGAGGCCAATATGACGCTAACGGATGTGCAACATCGTGCATGGTTTGTAGCCTCTCAAGCTCTACACTTGAGGATGATGCTATCACAACAGAAACTTTCCACCCAGGCCAAAGTGTTGGAAATGGCAATGAGATTACATGAGACCATGATACAAGACCCTAGGTTGGGAGTTCAACAAATCTATGCGCAACTACAAAACTTGTGTTTGGAAATGCATAGCTTGAAGCAGGATAGGGCACTGTGGCCAGAGGTGCGCGAGGAAGTATGGTGCATAAAGTGCAAAGCCCAGGGCCATGATAAGGATCATTGCCCAATATTCACGAACTAATTGGTAGGAGGAGGGCCAATGCCACTAAGACTGGAAGTGCAGAGAAGGTTGAGTGCAGCACCAACTTTATGGTGCACAATCTGTCAGATAGGAGGGAAACATATGACGAATAGTTGTCATTTGTTGAAGTATACACAGACACCCCAACAATTGTTTTGTAATTTTTGCAGGTCGGATGTAGACCGAAACGTGAACACTCGACCCAGATGCGGGGATGGCACACACAGGATTTCAGGGTCGTGGTTGAGGACGAGGTGGAATGGGACCAGGAAGAGGCCACAGACAGTTAATTTTTTACAATTACGGAGGACCATTTTACTATGCATGCGATTGTACCAACTCGACGAGGATATCCTGTATGTATTGTGCTCAGTTTGATCATGAAACAATAGACTGTCCTACGTTGATCACAAAGATGCGCGAAAAGGGGTAATTGCAGCCTCCCCCGACTCAGAATATACAAATGATGAGGTATGAGCCACGCGAAGAGGACCCGAATGTAATCATGATGCTCAGAAGCGGTATGACCACGGGAGAAGATACGGGGAAGCAGCCAGAGGAAAGTACATAGTTTCGCAAGGCTCCTACAAAGGAACCCGAGTTTGAATTAGAATGCACAAAGGAGACATTCATGGAAGCTAAGAAGAGCTTCGCGGAGGCCTCCACTTCAGGTAGTAAGGATCATCTAGAGCCAAGAATGGATCCTTCAATGCTCACTACCTTTCTAGAGACATGCATGAAACTACTGCATGACAACAAGGTGGTTAAAGGACTACAAAATCTGATCACCAGGTGCGTGAGGGAAGGAGAACCGCGCGTATTCCAGAAATTGGGGAAGCACACCTTGCACACTGGAAGGGAAATGAGGTTGACTACACAGGTTGGTGAGTATGAAATGGATCAGTTAATCCTAGATCTGGGTTTGGACGCGAATCTATTACCGAAGCAGACATCTGAACACATGAGGAGGTCTATGTTGCAGTGGTCCCCTATTCAATATGAATGGCGAACCAACAAAAGATTTTGCCCATGGGAAGGTTGCAAGGGGTAACAGTTGATATTGAAGGCATGAGCGTGCAAGAGGATTTTGAAGTAATAGAAATTGTTGATGACAACAATCCGTATCCCATGTTTTTAGGAATAGACTAGGGAACTGATATGAATGGATTCATCAACCTGAAGAAGTGCAAAATTATATTTGAGAAAAAGTCACTACATGTAGTAGTCCCATTGTACCCTGCCGAAGGGGTGCGCTACACTGAACCAAGGCGTGACGATGAAATCAATGATGATCTTGATTGTATTTACAAGATAACTACGCGAGACCAGGATTGGGTGAATCCAACTACAGATGGGAGGATCTCGTGGTAGTGCAAAAGCTCCTGCACTTTGGATTCGGATGAAGAAGTAGAGCGATGGCAGAATTGGTTGCATGAAGTGACAACGCTGAATTGCAACATGATGATTCGATCACTACATTGAGTGAAAACATAGGCAAGAGAGCTGCCAACATATGATGGATTAATGGCGGAGGATGAATTTCTGAGCAAATTTGAAAGCGCAGTACTGGAAGAACAACGGGTCGATGTGTTGAAATGGGCACTACGTGCAACACTCACACGATGGTGGGGTACACATCAAGGAAACTTTGAGGACTGGTGCGGATGTAGAAGAATGATGTGCTTACGATTTTGAAGCCCCCAACTTCAGGCAAAAGTTGGTCAATGAGGACAGAACAACTTGCGCGCCCACCTATCTTGATGGTTACAGACATGTGCTGTGCAGCCCACACAAGCCCACCTCAAATTTAGAATCAAAAACCGGAACAAGACACAATAGGAGAGGCAATGCGCACCAAAAATGTTCCATGTAGAGGCATTCAAGAAGGTATGCAGAATCCTGAATAGGGTTCACTAGGCAAGATGAACTGAATGGGACCTGTGTGTACCAATGGACTGAAGGGCCTATAGGGTCATGTGCAAAAGCCTAAGTGCAAAGACGATTCCGAAGTTGAGGAGTAGAGTTGAGACCATAGTTTTGAAGGAAATGGATCCTCATGCAATAGCTCCCACAATTGGGATAGTACGCGAGGACCAGGACGAAGGAATTATGTAGGTAGGCAAGGATGAACATATGCATATTCGGGAAGTTGTTTGGCGAGGGAACCTTAAACTTCATGAAATCGAAGAAGATCAGGTACGACTAAAGAAGAAAAGCATGTTAATGGATGCAAAGATCAAAAAACTAGAAAACAAAATCACGCAAGCATGTTTTATTGATAAACTAAGAATGACAAGATTAGATATGAACAACCATACTACTGCATTAGAATATTGTCACTGAGTATTTGTGACTCTAGTAACTACCATGGCTGCGACCGTGCCTTACCCGAAAAGGTAACCAGGGGAGCGCACCACAACAGGAAGAACGCATGGTGCTGATTGTCATGTGGGTAATTAAGGAGTGCGCGCAGACTAGGCTGGAAGGTGAATTGAAGTCTTGCACAAGTGGTGCCACCACCTGACTATGCATAGGAAGCATAGGCTCAGTGCTCCAAGTAGTTGAAAGAGAGCATGGGACTATAAAAGAGTTTGTGAGGGAGCCGCGCGATAAGGAGGTTGCACGCAAGATCGACATGTCACAAGGGTCACGCCCGCGTAGAGGGGGTTGTGCTGCCGCACGGGTAGATTGGAATGTCACTGTTGGTGTCACTGTTCACAACAAGATGTCCAATTTAAGGCAAAGAGGAGTGGGCGGCAGGAAATTAAGACATTTAAGAGCTAGATTTGGGATGATATGCCGCCAAGAAGGCATTAATGACTCAGAAGTGGGGGGAATGTTCAAATTCAAATTCAAAAGATGCTATAAAATCCCCAGGGCTAGCCATAAGGCAACACTTGGTTGTTTGAGAATTGAGCAGTTATAGAGTAGTGAGCGCCATGTACTCTTACCACCTTTGACTGTAGACATGATGACTACTACTAGAAAAAGAGTGCGATTCGCCGAAGATACCGTGGAGCCCCATATGGCCCATGGTGAACCCTGAGAGGCAGCAGTTGCACTAGAAGTTCCAAAATCACCACGGATGCCATGGCCAAAGAAAAATAAGCATACTATGGGTCGAGTCTGTGTATCCCCAAGAAACCCATAGTTGGGCAAATTATCAATGGAAGAAAAAGGCAAAGTCGTCACCGTTGAATCAGATGAAGAGGAGGAAGACTTGGAAGCTCTAATCGCTTAAATTGAGGCGCAAGATGATGTGGAGGAGGATGTCTCACCAATGCCTTTCGCAACAAAGTTACCCATGTATGACCCCCCATGGGAAGGGAAAGCTAAGAACTTGGAGGCCACGAAGAGTGCGCTCCAGACCCCAGTCCTCCTCGACGGTATAAGGTTTGAAGGTCCACCTTTGGGACAAGTACCTACCATGAAGTTCGAGGATTGGGACCTCGTGGACAGTGAGAAGTTCTCACACCTAGCCATAGAGAGTTTAATGAAATAGAATTCAAAGGGGGGCATTGCAATTTTGGAACTTTTAAAATGGTTGTGTGGTGTGGAGAAGGCTAAGTTACTCCATTTGCGATGGATACCCCACTATCACCATGCACCCATCACCATTTTCGTCATCAGGCAGCTGTTGTGCCTGGTGCATGATGGGTATCTCTGGCTGGAGGAGCCTATTCCTATCATGGCCAACTTAATTCATAGAATTTCCCGCCAAGTATAAAATAGAGAAGAAAAAGTGGGGGTACACAATCGCAAGCATTAAGGACAAAAGGGTGCACATAGCCACCCAACTACTGGTCAGCAAGCTTAGGAGGAAATTTCATGCTGACAAAGTCATAGCACCGGTGATTACGTTGGCAGAGCAGTGTGCGGAGGGGGTACAGTTCAACTCGGGGCAGTTCCTCTACAAGGAGTTTCTGATGAACTACAAGGAGGCCCAAGAGCAGGGTAATACCTTCCACCACGCATGGTTTCTCTTATCCAAGTTTTTGGTTGCAGGGGAACTACTGGACGACATCTAGTTTCCTAGTATTGAGCATGATTTACCTAAAGCCGCGAGGTACACCTCACTCTTGGCTACAAAAGACGCAAAGAGGATTCGCGAGACGAAAGTGTTCTTGGTGTTCATGGAGGTGAGCATCCAAATGTGGATCAACCAAAGGCTGTGCCTATATCCCATGGTTTATAACTACTTACAGAGCTCGGCAGAGTTCAAGGCGGATATGCATAACCTGTATATCTGGGCGCGTAAGGATCCAGTGTAGAGATAGGTGAAGCTTCCGTTCATCACAATGGTTGATGTGATCTTCACAGTGATGGAGTCATGGCCTCCAGAGTGGCGTGCCCCGGACTTGGCGGGAATGGAGAAGGCCATAGCCCAGCAAAGGAAGAAGGACACCGAGCAGTGCATTACATAGCTAGCTAAAAAGAGGTGCCAGGAATAAGAAGTAGTCGCACAACAGAAGACGGCCCATGCAGCAGCAACGGCTCAAACGGTAAAAACCACAACAGTGCCAACAGAAGAGCCCCAGGAGGGCCAAGAGATGTCCATGGGGTAGCATACCGGGGAAGTGGATAGGGTAAAAGAGCGTGCAAACCCCGGTTTAGCATCAACCCAACTCAAGCAACCACACATCCTTGAGAAAACAGCTCCCAGGAAGAAGGTGAAAGCGACAAAGATGTCTGTTGACCCGATCATAGTCACAGAAGGTGATCTGTTTGAAATCAATGAAACGGTTCTTGAGGTCACAAAGGACATGCTCCAGGAACTAAGGATGGAGCAGAACAATGTGTTGAGGGCATTCAGCGCGTAGTTACAAGACATATAAGCAAAGCACCCCCAAATAGGTATAATGGCTCCGTAAATCACAACAGGAACCACAAAGGCTGAATAAACACTACGCGCCCATAGGGACAACCCTTTCATGTTGCCCGAAGGCGTCCTTGTAGTAGCAAGCAAGGTTGACTGGGCTGTGACAAGCAGCATGAAAGGCATTGACTTAAACTTGGTAGCCCTGTCGCATGAAACCCTGTACCAGTTACAGGATGGGGCCATCGTATAGCTCCGTGCCAGGGAAGGTCGCATGATTCAGGTCTTGAACGAGCAGAAAACCAACATGGATCAACTCAACCTCCAACGTGATGAGTTGGTTGCATAGGCTCGTGGACTAGAGTAGGCAGTAGAGGATGCATGTAGGAGTGTCCCAGAGTTGGCCATGCTGGCCAAGCTACCAGCAGCAAAGCGAGTCCATCGGTTGGCGGAAGGAGTCCATGAGGCTAGGGAGGAAATGACGAAGGTTCAGTCGGAGCTGAACTTGTAGATCGCCAAGTTACGGTTGAAGGCGTAGCCTTCCACCCCCTAGAGGTCAGAGAGCAGCACGCCTACGTTATCCAAATGGGGTTGGAACAAATTGGCCAAGTGGTACAGGACTGCACCAAGATGTTGGATCAAGCACTAGCCATGCTGACATACCTATAGGAAGATCAAGCCTACAGTGCCTAGAGACAGAGGTGCACAAGTTGTAGAAGGAGTACGATAGTGTCCGGGGGACCGTGCAGACGGTTGCCCTTACTCAACAACTCGCCAAACTATAGTAGGAAAGGGCACTGAAGGACCAGATAGACGTCGCGTGGCAAAAAGAAGCCTTACTTAAAGCACACATCCAACCATGGATCAATGAATCTTTCACAATTACAGCTACCATCGAAGAAAAGTTGGCAGAAATGCAGTGAATCTATGCGGTTAGACAGGGAGCTGACCCTGCTCATGAAGGTCTAGATATACGCATGCAGACAGCGAAACAGTGTGTTGCGGACCTTCACGCAGCACAGACACAGTGGAGGGGCTCCGTGCTAAGATAGCCGCACCAGAAGAGTGACTTGAGATGAGTCACGATGATTCTGTTGGGGACCTATCGGGCATGGGATCCCTCACAACAGGTTTTGGGGCTCAAAGCCCAACTTTTGGTCAAATATACTATAGAATTCCATGAAGTGCGGGTGTAGAGCATGAATTATAATTGAGTCATAAGGTTGTTTGCCCTAATAATTGTAATTTAATTTAAATATGTGTGGGCCTACCCATGGTCCACGGACCATGGGATTGTATAAATACAACGAGGCTCTAACTAAAAAGATAGTTTTTTAGCAGAAAGCAGAGAATAGATAGAATAGAAAGGGCATGGTTAGAGCCTATAGTGGAATCTGAAGTGTACAGGGTCATAGTAGTAGGAAGAGGCGCTGCAGTTGAGTGTGCAGGGTGGAGTCGGGTCTGTACTTGGGATTGAAATATAATAAAGAGAAGTTTATTCTGTGCATCTATTTTGGAATCTTTATGTTGATGTTATTCATTACTTTTACTCTGTTTATTTACTGCACACAACTGATGAATACTCATATGAATGCTTATATGTGAATTTAATCTAAGTAATCATCTAACAGAGACTAATTAAGGAAGACTTGGGTAAATAACAAGGGTCTTGCTGTGTCTAGAACTGTGCAAAGATGATATCACAGGGCGTGGTGTACCCGCAGGTGCGTGTAGCATGGTAAGTGCGAAGGTTAGACTGCGTACCAATCACCTCATATCAGACATTCACAGGGTGTGGAAACCTAGTTCTAGCACCCTCCCATACTACTTCGGGTGAGACCTCAGTCCGCACTCCATGGACTGTTACCGAAAGGGCCAGTAGTACCGAGATTTTCTTGGCTAAATCACTTATGAACCTAGGTCAGGCCCCACTAATCCAAAAAACGATAAGTAGCCAGAGAGAGTAGTGGATGTGGAGGTGGAAGAATTCCAGGGAACATAGGATATTGATGTTGGAGTGGAACCCATGACAAGTGGACCTAAGTATGTACCTCCACGGAAGGGAAAAGAGTCACGAAGGACCCAGATACTGAGAAGTTTATAGTATCCATGCCCCTGATACATTAGCAGGTCCCTTTTGAAGGCCCTCGGCTCACAAGGAACCTGTTGTTAAAAATCAAGGATTGGTATCTTGCATACCACAGTAAGTTTCCACATTTGGCGATAGACAAATATATGCAGAAGTTCTATTATGAAGAAATAGGTGTTACAACATTAGAGACGAAGGAATGGGTCCGCAGTGTCGAGCAATTAGGGTTGCTCAATCTATTGTGGGAACCACATTATCACCACATGCCCATTAATATGTTATGCGTGCACCAGATCCTCACACTGGTGCACGATGGATGTTTATGGCTAGGAGAGCCTATCCCTATCATAGACATGCTAATTCACATAATCACACGATTGCCTTACAAAGGCATGAACCTGACTAAGGAGTTTGGAGGGAAGACTTGGGAGAAAGACCTTGTAATGAATATGAAGAAGGATTACAGCCTCCTCAAGAAGTCACGAGAGTATTCCATTCTTTCCATAATAGACCAGGTAGTTCAATTTGTTGCCCATATTTTAGCAGGGAAGTTATGAGAAAATTCCATGTGAATGAAGTTCCAGTACCAGTGATTTCCCTTGCTGCGTAGTGCACGAAAGAAGTAAAATTTAAGGGCAAGGAACCTCTATCAAGAGTTCCTAGAGAACTGTTGAGAAGCCTAGGATGAAACCATGTCATTCCACTACACTTGGTTATTGCTATCAATTGTGCTCATTGCATGGAGATTGCTGAAGGATAGGCATTTTCCTCTGCTCGAGGAAAGGAATTCTGGAGGCAGCGCAATTTGCCTCCTTATGGTCTACAAAGGATGTCATGTAGATTATAGAGGAAAATATATTTTTGATTCTTGTGGAAATGGATCTTCATATGGAAATTGTTGGGAAATAGATCCCCCCACATTATGTTTTTCGGGCTTGAAGCCCGAATTTTGGGTCAAGTGTAATGTAAAGACCCCACGAAATATGGGCATAGAGCGCGAGAGTAGAGGGTTTTCTGCCCTAAGATAATGTAATTTAATGTAGAGTGGTCATCCATAGACCATGGGATTGTATAAATAGAGCGAGGCTCTAAGTGTAAAGTTAGTCGGGGTCTTAAGTCATATATTCTTTGGATGATGAATTAGCTCTGAGTCTGTAAGTGCGAGTCTTGGGTGTAGTAGTAGGAAGAGGCTCTACAGCTGTGTGCGCAGAGGCCTGGTATACTCCATAGCTATGTGTGTAGACCCCTGCAGCTGAGTGTGCAGGGTGGAGTTGGGGTTGTATCTGAATAATGGATTAATAAAAGATAAGTTGATTCTGAAATACTGTGTGTTTATGCTTCTGTTATGTTTATGCATCTCTTTATAGTTTTATGATTTCATGCACTTGTTATGAATGTCAAATGATTAATGAGAACATTGGGTACACACAATTAAGTTAAGATCTATAATAATAATAAGCACAGTAAGGATAAAGGATCTAGACAACACCTCGTCGCGCCCTTTACAGAGTTGCGGGGAAATAATGGCCCAAGTTATGAAGGAAAAATCGTTGCGCGGAGAAGCACAAGCACATAGGTTAGGTTCACGAATGTCTTCGACTTCATCAAGACATCCCTAGGGTGCAAAAACCTGGTTCTAGCACCCTCCCATACTACCTTAGGTGAGACCTCAGTTCGCGCACCATGGACTGTTGCCGAAGGGCCAGTAGTTTTGGGATTTGTTTGGCTAAATCACTTCTGAACCTGGGTTAGGGCCCAACAAGCCAACAAATGGTTCTATTGTCGGGACCAAGATCTTCCTAAGGGATGTATGATGTCGTGCAATTGGAACCCCACAAAGGAGGAAATTGAAGAGTGGTTGGACTAGAAGCTTCACAGGTTCATGACACAGGAAAACAAAACTTCGTAAATATCCGAGAAGAGGTGGTTGGATCGTTACGTATATACAGAAATCCACAAGATCTTCTTTGCGTCCTTCCCTTTTGAACTGTATGAGTGGATCACGAGGTTAGCCAATAGCCAGGGAAGCTATAAGCTTGATCAACCAATATAAGCACAGACTAGAGACATCAGAAGATAAGATCACGTGAGCTATGGACCATTGGCTCGACCGGATAATAGGGGGATTTATCACTGAGTTTGTGATAGACACGACCGTGAGCTATAGTTCAGTAGAGGGATGTTTTCTCAAGGGACCGTGAGGTAGGTACATTAAATCCCTAAATACCTGGATTAAGATGTTTCTATGTGAAACATGGGTGATGTGAATACATTAATTTTTGGAACGATGTGGAGTGGAAGAATCTACAAAGGTAGTGGGGAATTAGAAGAGCTCGCTCGAGTCTCTTCGAGAAGTGCAGTCAGTTTGATAAGGAAGAGCATTCCATAGTTACCACCTCCACTTATGCCACCACCTGCTTCACCTGCTTCACCTCCATCTTCACCCACCCCACCTCCACCACCCCCACAGTTCAGCATGGTGAGCATGATCAAGCTACCCGTATTAAGAGGAGTAGGGAATGAGGATCCAGACCAGTTCTGGTTCGTGGTAAGAGTGGTGTGGGAAGCACAAGGGATCACAGACAACAACATTAAGAAGTCCACATTGGTGAGTGCATTGCAGGATCACGCATTGACATGGTATATAAGCACTCTAATGATCACCCAAATGCAAGAATAGCAGAGATCCAGAATGTGTTGACCCGAGAATTTAGCTGGCCGAAATCAGAAAAACAGTCAATCATTAGGTTCAAAGAGATCGCAATGCTTCTAGGTGAGACCCCCTGAGATCTGGATCAAAGGCTGAAGAGTATGATCCACGAGGCTAATATGACACTCACGGATACGCAACATCGTGCATGGTTTGTGGAATCTTTGACAAAACACTTTGAGGACGGCGCTGTCGCAATGGAAACTTGCTACCCAGGCCTAAGAACTGGAAATGGCGATGAGGTTGCATGAAACACTGATACAAGATCCAGGGCTGGGAGTTCAACAAATCCACACACAACTATAGAATCTCTGCTTGGAAATGTAGAGCTTGAAGCAGGATCGAGCACCGTGGCTTGAGGCATGCGAGGAAGTGTGGTGCATAAAATGCAAAGGCCAGGGCCATGACAAAGACCATTGTCCATTATTTGTGAACTACTTGGCAGGAGGGGAACCAATGCCCTTGAGACTAGAGGCACAGGTAGGGCCAAGTGCAGCACCCGCACTATGGTGCATGATCTGTCAGATAGGGGAAAAGCACACGACAGATAACTGTCATTTGTTGTAGAAGTATACACAAACTCCCCAGCAATTGTTCTGTAATTTTCGTAGATCGGTGGGCCATGACAAGCGTACTTGTCACAGCTACGAGTTGATGATGGAGTGGACCCCAACCTATAGAATGTAGATAGAAACGCGAGGCCTTTCACTCAGCCTCGAGGATGGCACGCATTGTATTTCAGGGCCGAGGTTGAGGATGAGGAAGAACGGGGCTAGGGAGGGGCCGCAGATAGTTAATTTGTTACAATTGTGGTGGACCAGGGCACTATGCTCGTGATTGTACCAACCAAACGAGAATATCGTGTTCGTACTATGCTTAGTTTGACCATGAACCAGTGGATTGCCCTATGTTGATCACATAGATGCATGAGAAAGGAGTACTCCAAACTCCTCCGACTTAGAATATCCAAATGATGAGATCTAAACCCCACAAAGAAGACCCCAATGTGAACATGATGCTCAGAAGTGGTGCAACCACAAGGGAAGATAACGGGAAGCAGTGTGAGGAGGATACATGGGTTCACAAGGCTCCTACAAAAGAACCTAATTTTGACTTGCAACACGCAAAGGAGACGTTTATGGAAGCTAAGAAGAGCTTCACAGAGGCCTCCACTTCAAGTAGTAAGGGTCACTAGAGCCAGGGATGGATCCTTCTATGCTTACTACCTTTCTGGAGACATGCATGAAGCTATTGTGAGACAGTAAGGTAGTTAAAGGACTACAAGAGCTGATCACTCAGTGTGCGGGGTCGGGAGAACTGCGCGTAGTCCAGAAACTGGGAAATCATGCATTGCACACCAGGAGGGAAATGAGATTGACAACACAGATTGGTGAGTATGAAATGGATTAGGTAATCCTAGACCTGGGTTCAGACGCGAATGTGTTACCAAAGCAGACATGGGTAGGCCCCCGTTATAGTGGTCCCCTATTCAATTACAAATGGTGAACCAATAGAAGATTTTTCCCATGGGAAGGATGCAAGGGGTAACAATTGATATCGAAGGCACGATCACATAGGAAAAATTTATAGTAATAGAGATTGTCGCTGATAGAAATCCATATCCTACCTTGCTAGGGATAGATTGGGCCACTGATATGAATGGAGTCATCAATCTGAAGAAGCAGAAGATGATATTCGAGAAAAAGTCCCTACACATAGTAGTGCCGCTAGACCTAGTCGAAGAAACACGCTACACCGAACCAGTGCACGACAATGAAAGTGAAGATGAGCTGGATTCTGTTTACAAGATAACTACGTGAGATCAGGATTGGGTAAATCTAGTTGTAGATGGAAGGATCTCATGGGAGAGCGCAAGTTCCTACACCTTTGATTCAGATGAAGAAGATGAATGTTGGCACAATTGGTTGAACGAAGTGACAATGCTGAATTGCAACATGATGACTAGATCACTGCGTTGCGTAACAACCCAGGCCTGAGATTTGCCAACATATGATTGACTGATAGCGGTGGATGAATTCTTGAACAATTTTGAGAGTGTAGTACTGGAACAACAATGATTCGATACGTTGAAGTGGGCGTTGTGCGCGACACCTGCGCGATTGTGGGGAACACATAAAGCAAACTTTGAAAACTGGCACGGCTATAGGAGGATGATGCACCTATGATTTAGGAAACTGCAACTATGGATGGCAGATAAATACAATGGACGCGATGACCTACGCATGCACCTCACAAAATGGACCAAGGCTTATGGAGACGAACCTCAGCCTGAATGGGTACACTTATTCTACCATACCCTAGATCTCATACCCATGAATTGGTATACCGAGATGGAACTCTGACATGGTATGGGTGAATGGGATGTCTTGTGCAAGGGATTTTTGTTAACATTCACATTTGAAGATTGATGGTCAAATACTGTTGACGACGCACTACAAGCCATAAAAGCTGCCATCTTCAAAATACCATAGGAACCCGGGGAAGTAGTTCAACCAGCATGGGCAACCCAGTTAAGCAGTGCCTAGAATGTTATAATGTAAAAGTAGAGGACGATGATGATGACCCCCGAAATATTAATATTCCAGAAACTAAAGGGTGTCACAAAGTTCGAGGACCATCAATTGAGGATCCCGACATCACTGCGCCGCTAAAATCAAAGCAGGTAAACATTGGTATAGACACAGAGCCGAAGTATGTGATTCTTTGGGGACTATTGGGATGATGCTATGGTAGATAAGGTCGCTGAGTTACTTCGCGAATATCAATATTTGTTCGCGACCAAAATCACGGACTTAAAGGGGATCATTGGCGACATAGGGATGATGAAGATCACTCTGAAATTGGACACGAAGCCAGTTAAGCAACGACCTTACCGTTTGAATACAAAGAATAAAGAAAAGGTTCACAAAGAATTAGACAAAATGCTTGTAGCCAAAATTATTGAACCAATGGAAGAATCCGACTGGATGAGTCCTATGGTAGTACAGGAGAAAAAATAGAAGCGCGAAATTAGAATCTGCGTGTACCTCAGAAAGCTTAATGATGCTTGTGTTCACGATCCATTCCCAACACTGTTTATAGATGAAGTATTAGGGAATGTTGGTAGTCAAGAAGCTTACTCATTCACGAATGGCTTCTCAGGGTACCATTAGATCAAGATCGTGTTGGAAGATATGAGCAAGACAACCTTCACAATGGAATGGGGCTATTTTCAATACATCGTTATGCCCTTTGGACTAAAGAATGCACCAACGATATTTTCGCGCATATTGGTGGTCGTGTTCAAGGAATAAATCCACAAGTTATTGGAGGTCTATTTGGATGATTGGATTGTATTTGGGTTAGTTAAGCACTATATAGCGAGCCTATGTTTGATGTTGGATACTTGCTGATGACACTAGATTAAGATGAATCTTAAAAAGTTCACCTTCCTCATCCCCTTTGGAAACCTGCTCGGCCATGTGGTTTGCAAACAAGGCCTGATGGTGGACCTTGTGAAGATTGTCGTTATTCTCAATCTAGAAGCACCGCGAAGTGTCAAAAAACTATGCACCACTTTGGGGCACACTGGTTACCATAGAAAATTTATCAAGAGCTATGCACAAGTAACAGTTCCAATGGAACAACTATTGAAAAAGGTCACTACATATTGTTGGAATGATGATTGTAAGAAAACTTTGGATGTTCTCAACGAGAAAATGGCATTCACTCCCATCTTGGTTTTCCCAAAATGGGACATAGAATTTAATGTACATGTTGATGGGTCATGTATTGTGCTGGCAGTTGTACTCACACAGGAAGCCGTGGAAGGTGTGGATGACCCGATCACTTTCGGGAGTCGGTGGCTATCCAAAGCTAAAAAGAACTATTCTACTACTGAGCGCAAAGGATTGGCAATGGTATATGCGCTCCAAAAATACCGACACTATTTACTTGGTGGGCACTTCAAGATGTATACCAAACATTCCACGTTGAAATACCTGGTGAACAAGCCTGTGTTGGGGCATTGCATGTGTAGATGGTTGTTACTGTTTCAAGAATATGACTTCGAGGTCATCATAAAGCTGGGACGCCTAAAT
The DNA here is from genome assembly GCA_000404065.3 of Pinus taeda. NCBI lineage: Eukaryota > Viridiplantae > Streptophyta > Pinopsida > Pinales > Pinaceae > Pinus > Pinus taeda. Next base: position 19,405 of record APFE030038290.1, read on the forward strand.
GTAGGACTAGATCACTTATCACGAATCGAGATAGGCGAGGAGCCAACAAATTTGGAAGAAGGACTACTTGATGGACAACTCTTTGCAGTGAATGTCGCGAACAACCACTTCGAAGATATAATATATTTTTTAACCACAGGGACTACGCCGAAGGAATATCCTGTCCAACAGAAGAAGGAATTAATGGTATATGTGGCAGACTTTTCTATCATCGTGGTGCACCTCTACAAAATAGGAAACGATGAGGTATTGTGAAGATATGTACGTGAATTTGAACGAGGATAGATCCTTGTTGAAGCACATGGGGGAGCTGCAGGAGGACACTATGCAGGACGTGTGACGAAACAGAAGATTCTTCGTGCTAGGCTATGGTGGCCAACCTTACATCAAGATTCGAAAGCATACTATCGTGCCTACGACATATGTCAAAGGACTAGGAAACCATCACGAAGGGATGAGATGCCACTCAATCCATAGATGACATTGTATCCATTCAAAAAATGGGAAATTGATTTTGTGGGACCAATCAAACCTCAGGGAAAGACGAGTGTGCGCTACATCATCACCGTGACAGAGTACCTAACTCGATGGGTAGAAGCATAGTCGGTTAAGGACTGCACGACCGTCACAAGTACAAAAATTTTGTTCGACCACATGTTAACATGGTTTGGATGCCTGAAAATTTTATTGAGTGACTGCAGATTGCACTTCCTAAATGAAACCATCAGTGCACTCATCGAGGAGTTCTAGGTGTATCATCAGCGTTCAACAAGATTCTGGAGACTGCGCTGACCAAAGTATGTAACACGTAGCGAAACGATTGGCACCTGTGCATACTTTCCGTATTATGGGCATACAGAACCATGTGCAAGAAATTGATGGGTCAGACACCTTTTAGGTTAGTCTATGGCACAGAAGCAGTCATGCCAATGGAATACATCATACCTAGTTTGCGAATAGAAGCAATTACAAGCATGTCAGACTGCAAAGCCTTGGAAGAGAGACTCGTGCAATTGGAAGAACTCAAGGAAGAATGGTTTCTAGCGGGATTCCATCAGTAGGTCCAGAAACAATGTGAGAAAGCCTGGCATGATTGCCATATCAAGTTGTGTACATTCAAGGTAAATGATTTAGTGTTGCTATATGGTAGCAAGTTTGAAAAATTTCTGGGAAAATTCGGAATGCATTGGTTGTGATTGTATGTGGTAAAGGAGGTCACAGACGGAAGCGCAGTCTAGCTTGTTACACATAATGGAGAGCCCTTCCCAGGAAGAGTAAATGGGAGTCACTTGAATCCCTACACGGGTGGGCCAGCTATCTGACTAACTGACCAAAGCACAGTCTTCGCGACTCGACAAGCCGGACAGAGGTGTGATACTATAAGCATAGGTACTAGAAGTCGGCATCAAAGTAGAGAATCAAGTTAGACACAGATGATTCAGAAGCAGAAATGGAGTAGATCTAGATGATGACAGCATGGAGAGTTGCGGACTTTTGTGTCGCACCGGCACAGTTGGATGGACTTCGTGCAAGGATCGTTGCACTAGTAAAGTGAATCGGGACAAGTCACAATGATTGCGTTGGGGGCCTGTTAGGCAGCGGATCCCCCCACAATATGTTTTTGGGGTTTAAAGCCTAAATTTTGGGTCAAGTGTTATGTAAAGACCCCGAAAATTATGGGCACAGAATGCAAGATTCTAGGGTTGTCTACCTTAAGATAATGTAATTTAATGTAGAGTGCGTCGGCCTACCCATGGTCCACGGACCATGGGATTGTATAAATAGAGCGAGGCTTTAAGTGTAAAGTCAGTCGAGGTCTTAAGTCATATATTCTTTGGATGATGAATTAGCTCTAAGTCTATAAGTCCAAGTCTTGGGTGTAGTAGTAGGAAGAGGCTCTACAGCTGTGTGTACAGAGGCCTGTTAGAGTCCGCAACTATGTGCGCAGACCCCTGCAGCTTAGTGCACAGGGCAGAGTTGGGGTTGTATATAAACATAGGATTACTAAAAGATAAGTTGATTCTGAAATACTGTGTGTTTATGCTTTTTTTATGTTTATGCATCTCTTTACAGTTTTATGATTTCGCGCATTTGCTATGAATGTCGAATGATTAATGAGAAAATTGGGTACACACAATTAAGTTAAGATCTATAATAATAAGCACAATAAGGATAAAGGATCTAGATAACACCTCGTCGTGCCCTTTACAGAGCTGCGCAGAAGCAATGGCCCAAGCTGCGAAGGACAGATGGATGCGCGGAGCAGCGCAATCATGTAAGATAGGTTCGCGAACATCTCCGACTTGATCAAGACATCCCTAGGGTGCGGAAACCTGGTTCCAGCACCCTCCCATACTACCTTGGGTGAGACCTTTGTCTGCGCACCACGAACTATTGCCGAAAGGGCTCGTAGTTTTAGGATTTATTTGGCTAAATCACTTCTGAACCTGGGTCAGGCCCCAACAAGCCAACAACAATCAATCAACATCTGAGGTTGTCCCCAACCTTGTTCACATAGCTTTTAGCCTATGCGGTGTTCAAGGTTGACTTCCACAAAGTCTATATCTAATCACGGAAGGATCTAGAGCATAGATGGCACTAGTTTCCATATTGGGTGTCAGGAACAGATATGTAGGAGATTGTAATGTCATGACTTATGGAGTGGCATACCCCGTCAGAATTAGATGTTGGAACAAGCATGAATGTAGAAAGTTTTGTTACACAAAAAAGAAAGGAGGCCACTAGAAATATATGTGTACCCTAGCAGAACAGAAAAAGAGGGAAGTTGTAGAAAAGGCTCGCATAGAGCAATAATGGGTTGCTAAGGAGCAGGTGGAACAAGAACAATGTGAGTCACAAAAAGGTGATGAGTCACCTTTGTTGGAGACAGAGGAAGAAGAGATTTCAGGACAAGGCAACAAAGGTGATGAGGGGAAGAGCACCCCATTTATTTTGAAGAGACGTGGGAAGGAGAAGAAGGGTGGGTCATTAAAAAAGCATAAATATGATAAAACACAGGTTGATCCCATGGTGTTGATAAAAGGCGATCTTGATGAGATCAGTGATAATGTCAGGGATATAATGACAGAATTGTTGCAGCGGTTTGAGCAGCAATACATGCAGACATTTAGAAGCATCTAGAAGGATCTACGTGAGCTGCAGATCTAAACAAGAAAAATATAGGTGGGCATTGGAAAAGCTAGCACAGAGCAAGTGAGCCTCACACTCGGGACAAGCCAAGTAGTAGAGCTAGTAAGGACCCTGGATCTCTGAACTATACCATCCTTAGACGGGTCCATTTGCATAGAGTCTATCAAGGATCATATTATACCTAGTACAATCAAGGACATAGGAATGAATATAGCAAAGCTCTCCAATGAAACCCTCCACACTGCATAAGGGGGTGGTAGATGAATTGATAACCAGGGAGTAGCACACCCTCAACCTCATAAGTGAGTACAAAGTCAACAATGAACAAATGTTCATTCAAAAGACACAGGCTCTGAAGGAAAAGGAAGCATGCCAGGCGTATAGTTCATGTCTAGAGTTAGCAATAGCAGAGGCATGCAAGAAAGTGCCCGAGCTTCACATCCCGAAGGATGCACAACTAGAAGCCAAAATCATAAATTAGCCACTAGTGTGTGTGAGGCCAGAGCAGAAGTTAGACGAGTAACTTTTGAGTTCAACATGAAGATTGCAGAGCTGCAGTTGAATTTGCAACCCACAATTCAGACTAAGGTCTGGGCATAATGAAAAATCACAATAAAGGAAGGCATGGCTACCTTGGATTCCACAGTCATTGACTGTGCGACACTGTTAAAGTAGGCTATGGATCTAGTGACCAATCTGCAGGAGGATCCAAACCTGTAGACATTGAACACAGAGGTAAGGGACATGTAGCACCAATATGGTGAGGTCAGGGTGACTGTGCACAACTTAGAACCAACACAGCACCTTGCCAAGTTACAGGAAGGAAAACATCTATTGGCACAGGTAGAGGAAGTGTAGAAGAAGGAGGCCTTGTGAAAGGCCAGCTTGTAGCCTTGGTTGGAGGAGGCTTATTAGGTCATGACTTCCATTCAATATAAGATTAAGGGACTGTACCAAATGCAACAAACACTGAGGTTGGAGGTAGAAGGACCAGCCATTAAAAAATTGATTGAGGAGGTTCAACAGGTAGTAGCACAGAGCATTACTGAAGTTGCAATATTCCAGGTGGAGCTAGGGGATCTTTGCAGTAAGATTTCGACACCAACAGAGTGACTCGAGGGTGAGTCATGATCTTTGTGTTGGGGGCCTATTGGGATGGGGTCCCCTGGGTTAGTTTTGAGTTAAGATAACCCAAAATTTGGAACATTTTGTAAATAATGTAAATTCTCTGCGATTTGTGGATGTAGAGCGCGTAGATGAATAGGAGTCAAAGGGGCTTAGCCCCTTGTTTTATGTAAAGTTTTTAGTCGGTTTTGAGATTCACCCATAGTCCAGGGACCATGGAAATGTATGAAAAGTCTATAAATAGTGAGTCTTAGTGAAGGGACAAGAAGAACAAGATGGAACTAAGATAGGGAATTGGGTTGATTGAAGAGTCTAGGACAAGAGCTAGGGCAAGAAGGTTGTTCTTCCTACGCTTAGATAGGAAGAGAAAGGCTTTGAAGCTGAGTGCAGAGAGACCTAGGTAGAGTTTGAAGCTGAGTGTGCAGATCCCTAGAGCTGTGTGCGCAGGGTAGTTTGAATGTGTAATCTTGAATTGAAGATCAATAAAGATAGTTTTTCGAAGAACTCCTGAGTATTTCTGTTTATCTCTGTTAATGTTATATGCTGTTGATGAATGATTTGTTGAGATATTGATTGAATGTTGCACGATTCTCATGAATAAGTCTTAATAATGTACGCAATGTATGTTTAAATACTTTCAAGAAGACTCTATTGATTTCTCTTATGTTTACTAATGACTTCAGTAAATTTGTGCGAACACTAATTTAGGACTGCTCTCTCATGCGTGTAAGTAGGCAACTTGACTGTTAAAGGTCCACAAGGATTGATCGTAGACCTTCATGAAGGTTTGAAGGTTGCTTTAATAGAATTACAGCAACGAGACCTAAGAGTTTATTGACCTACACAAAGGCAGATCTGAGGCATTGGAAGACATCACACTAGTCTTTGGATGCAAAAAATTGGTTCTTGCATCCCCCCATACTACTTCAGGTGAGACTATAGCCTGCGCTACATGGGTACATTTCAAAAGGGCTAGTAGTGTATGGTTTTGTTGGATGGTGCAACTAACTCTGAACCTTGGTCAAGAACTAAGCCAACAATTTTCATTAATACTGTTGATGACAATTTTCTTTGTTTTCTTACTGACCTCAGTAATCCCTTGAGATTTTATTATCAACCTTTCGAGGGTTCAAGGACTCATCAGGAAGTTGAGGCACTTCAGCTTCCGTCGATGATTATGTCAAGTTATCACAATCCTAATGAGATCCTTGATCTAGGTTAATTTAAGGTTTTTCAAATTAGGGTTTCGTCGCACGAGTCCCATTTAAACACCATCTCGCTAGATGAAAGCTCATTTTTGAAATACTTTAAAAATCATCACTCTTTGTACTTTGATTTGTTTGTTGAAGAGAGTACACCAGTCGTTGTTTCAAATCCTTTCTATTATTTTGTGGATGGTGTAGAGTATCATTAGGTACAAGATGGTGTGATCTTGCATTCCACTATATGCGAGCAAGGAAACCAAATTACTGAGTTCTTTAATGATTATTCATCTCCATATGATATTTCGAACAACTAGTTGATCAATACTAGATCATATGATGAAACCAGCAACATAGTCACCAATGATTTGCTTATCACTACTAGTGATGACTATGTGCATTCATCTGTTGATATTATGAAACCACCCATATTCGATGATTTTTCAATTGACCATTCTAAATTTTGTCAAGATAGTGAGGCAATTTGGCTCCCACCAATGGTTATGTCATGTCCTTAGGTCCTTGACAAAATCCATGAAAACCGTCAAATTGGAGTTTTAAAAATTAGGGTTTTAGTGATAGAGTCCTCTCATACCTTAGTTGAACTTGATGGATGTCCATCTCTGGAAAATTGTGAGGGTTATCAATTTTATCACCTTGAATATCACAATAGGATTGTTGATTAGCCTGAATAATCTTCTCTAGTGAATTCCTCTACAAGTAGGCACCTCCTTGCCTCTCTGGTGCATGATTTAGGGTTGAACATGAATAGATACATATCATGGATGGATGATCAAAGATTTTGAATTTATCATTTTGTTTACCAAGATAGGTGTTGTAGTTCGGCTTGAGAAATTGTTCTTGGCATGTTTTCCTACCAACATGCATGACCTTCTTTTTATTGTGCATGCTTCACAGGTAAGCATTATTGTTTTTTCATGATTCTTTATATTGGTTCTAATCGATGACATGTTTTTTTTCGGAGGTCGAGATCAGTTGTGGTGGCTACATTGGAAGTTTGATTTCACATGACCTGACCTCCTCCTTGGTTAAATTAGGGTGTTCAGTTGAGGCTCTTTAGGATTTCCTAATTATGGTTTACTTGTCAAAGTTTTCTAATTAGGATTCTCTTGTTAGTATTTGTATTATTGTTTAGATATGATTTGGTTATATGTTCTTTATTGTAGTTAGTTAGCTTTTTGCATAATCTAATGCATTTATCATGCATTCATCCTTTGTGTTTCATATATTGCATGAGCATTGCATGGATATTTAATTGGAATTAGATGATTTCTTCCTTGCATTTACATAGAATTACATTGCATTTTTGTTCTACTTGTTGCATTACATTGTGCATTCATCTTCTTGCATGGCATAACGTTGACCTAGTATTATAGTTGCATGGCACTACACAATCTTTCACAAGCCTTTTTAATGCATGCTCCCTACAAAATTGACATGCCATGAAGTGCCTTCCTTGTCTTTATTTTCATTTTTCGAAACCATAGAAGAGCTTCCTTGGTCACCTTTCCCAATGTTGAAACCGTAACCCTAATGGTTTCTCGTGGCTATAATGGCTACTCCAGGAGGCAGCCTCTGCTAGGTCCAATCATCAAACTATGTCTTGAGCATATTCCTTACAAAGTTTATCTTTTTAAGAAGAAAAATATGAACAGGTGTTTGTGGGGAGCCCTAATTAGTGCATGTGACCTATACTAGTAACCTAAACCTTGTTCCTGACACAGTCCTAAATATTTCAATGGTTTATTTTCATTGTTTACTTGTTAGCTGGAGATGAGATGTGAAATATTGTCATGAGGGAAAATCCTAAATCAGAAAATCATTTAGTTTATGTCAAGCAAGGATAAACCTCTATTTCACGTAAAATAAGTCGAGATCCCTCATCCACTCTGGAAAAATAAATTCCTAATAAATGATGCCAATGTGCATATACAAATAATAAAATTTAATAAAGGGTAAAACATTGAGAAAGACTTCCTGCACAGAGTGGGAAAATGACTCCACTGAGGTACTGGATAGGCTCGCTGGTAGTGGAGTAATGTTTGTGATTCCTTGAATGACTCTGTCAAGGTATTGACCAAGTCTTCTTGTAGTGGAGCAACACCAAAAACTGAATTTAATTTTTATGTATAATAATCCCTTTTCCTTTTTCTCTACATCATCATTAACTATTTCCATGTTTGGACTTCTAATGTTATTTTTTATGACTAACAACATCTAGTTGAGACAAAGGGGAGGGGAATATCTATAAAAGGTTAAAAATCCTAGGAATAACCATAGTGTCTCTTCAATACTTCCTTGTATCTATTATCCTAACTCAATCCATTGTAGGGACATAGCTAGAGATGTTGGATTTCACCAGTGGTTCGCCAATTGTTGTAGCATATACAACAACCAAAATATTTTGGGCATATCTACAATTTTGGGTCCCCCTCTGCTTGCTTAAGATCATACAAGTTATGGTCATGTTTGGAATTGGTTGATCTCCCCATGACCCATTCCTATCAAACCATATCAATGTACCCACTTATATGGTGCATCTCATCTTCACTCTTCTTAACTTACCTCAAAACTTGATCAAACAGATGCATTAGGGTTTAGAGGAATACCTCTTGTTGATAACTTCACCTTGCCATGGTCCTAATTTCTCCCAATTACATTTGGGTTTGTAAAATTGTTATCTCTCCCATGCATCTTTGAAACCCTATATTTACTTGATTAAGGATCCAACATTTCTTTGCATTAATCCCCACCCTTCATGTGCCTGCTCACAAATAATTTAGGATACTTGCACTGCAATTGCATCCTCATGTCAGACATCTCATGGCATGTCAGAGTCAACTGCAACTCACAAGTCCATCAAAGTGATAATTATAAAATTATGTAAAGATAGAGCTATGTTTTTGTATGAAAATTTGAGTCTTTAAATTTTGTCCTTTACAACTTTTGCAATAGAATTTGTGAAGGTTTTTCATATTGAGGGAATTTGTAAGCATTTCTTGTAGTTACCAAAAACCTTTTCATGAAATATTAGCTAACGTATTTCACACCCTCTCTTTTATTGTGTTTTTAAGACCATAATGCTTTAGTTTTAAAATCTTGCCTTATATTCTATGACCATAATAACCTATTTTATTATTATTGTGCACATAAGGTGAATTATGAGGAATATCCCTAATGGCACCATGAAGGTTTTGATGTTTGAATGATACAAGGCCATATGAGAATTTAAACAAAGCTACCTTGGATACACAATGGTGTAGGATAAAATTAACCATGTAAGTCCTATTTAGTATAAATATCAACTTCATTAAGTCTTATGCAAAGAATGTCACAGTATATTTCAAGGGGCAAGCTAAGGGGGAATTTCTTTGATACATTGGAAAAGAAAAGGTTACCTGCTTAAAGTCCACATTAAGGTGTAATTGAGGATCTCTTCTCCTTATAGGTGCAATAGAGGAATATATATATAAAGGCACAACATAAAACAATGCCCTTTTAAACTATGGCTACAAATGGCAACACATTGTTAAAGTGCAATGGAGATCACACACCAACATTTGCATGGAAGAAATTGTTATTTATATATATATTGAGCAAGAACTTTGGATATTTATAATGAGACGATAGCCTTGATAATGTTGTTACATATATGCCAAATTTTTTTTATGGAAAGTGACAACGAATCAATACATGGCAAAGTGAGCTGAATGTTTAGAGAGGCAACGGTCAATGTATTGGAATCAAACAACAAAGGCATGTAAAATGCAATGCAACATAGTAAGAATAGCACGTAGACAATGCATTTGGTAATGTGTTAGGTCCCTATAATATTAGTGATTCCCCCATTACTATTGTCATTGTAGCCCTTATTGTTATTGTTGTGCCCCTATTGTCCCCATATTGTTATTATTGTGCCCCATAGAAGCGCATTATTTTTTATTGTTGTGCCCTTACATTATTATTGTTATGTTGGCTTTGATTATACTATGACCCCTTAGACTCCTATATATAGAAAGGAGGTTTTGTCATTTGTATCATCCAAGAATTGTTCATTTTTGTAATGGAAAGGAGGTTGCCCCCTCAAAGAGGTTGAATTCTAAGGCGTTAATCTTTCTTTTCTATCTTGTTGTGAGCTAGTTTCATAACATTTGGTATCAGAGCTTTAGATTCTAGGGTTTCGCTGCTCCAAACAAGTCATAATGGGATTTTCGCTATAACCTTTTTTCTGCTATGTTTCAAAAGCTAAAAAAAACCCTTTGAGCCAAAATCATTCTGAACCTCAGATCCAAATTTCAAATCTTGTCTCCCTATACTTTCACAGATATGATTTGGGGAAGTTAGGGTTTTTCCAAACTCCCGAATTATATTCCAAATAGGTGACCTTGGGAAAAGCATCATAATTTTCTCTCTGAGCATCAGATTGAAATTTCATATGAAGTTATGGAAAGAGGGCAGACTGTAGTTTTTTGTGTATCTTTTTTAGATTTGAAGGTCGAAAAAATGACACGTGTCACGGCATACAAGTTTGCTCTACTGAAAAATTATATAATCAGGCCATCTTGGGAGATTGGGCATAACTCTTTCTTGGAGAATCCAAGTTTGATCAGACTGGTGGCATTGAAAATAGGACTTAGAGGTATACCACAGGAAGCCATTTTAGACCTTGAAGTTCCACAATTATAGAGATACAATAGATTCAATATTGAGCTTCTACAAAGCGAAAAAAGGTGTGTAGTCTTTTTATAGTTTTTCATAAGTTTGGGTTGAAAAATTAGGTTGAAGTTCAAAGGGCCTAGTGAAGCATAATTATCATTAATTGATGCTCCGAAGAAAGAAAATGGAAACACCTAGTAAGCAACTTGAAAGCTCTAGCATGACTCATGAAGAAGAGGAAGAAATGCCAACATGATATATCAAAATTACGAGACCAAGTGCAACAAATTTCACTCTCACAAAAGGTAACCGAAGCTAAGATGAATGGCATGGAAGCTAATAATAATGGCGTGCAACTTAATATGGATGGCGTGTAAGCTAAGATGGATGGCATGCAAGCTAATATGAATGGCATGGATGCTAATATGGAAGATTTGAAGATAGATTTTGAATACATTTCTACAAGAAATGCTTACTAATGGTGAAAGGGTAGTAAAGGAAACTCATGTTGAGAACAAAATAAATGTTAATCATTACATAGACTCTAATGTTGGATTGAAGACCCACCATGTTCCAAAGATCAATATGAGGAAGTTTGATGGCAAGGATCCCGTAACATGGATACTACATATGGAGAAATATTTCGATCTCCATAATGTGCAAAACACACAAAAGGTACACATTGCAACTTTATATTTGGAACCAAATCAGTTTGTATGGTAGATGCTTTTCTCTCGTAAAATTGTCACTTGCAAATTTTTATGAAAGAAATGAATAGCACATTATGAGGATACAAAGAAACACTTTTCTTAACCAATAATAAACCTCAAAAAAAAAGTTCAATGATGGAGCAACACTGAGGACTTCCAAAAATGAATATAAGGGTAAAAGATATTCCAGAGGAGCATAGGATTGATGTGTTCATAGGGAATTTAAAGGATAACATCCAACATGAGGTTTTCCTTTGGGAACCTAACTCATTGGAGAAGGCATTCAAGTTGGCAAGAAAAATGGAAAGCAATATTATGGAAACAAAGAAGCCTAGCACTCACGACTATAAGGGTGGAAGTGTTGTTTCCCCTAGACATCCACAACTTACAAGGTTGGCACCCCAAAAATTGGTATAAAAAAGAGAAAAGGGGCTTTGTTACAGTTGTGATAGCAAATACACAAAAGGTCATAAGTGTGCTGAGAAGAAATTATTTTACATAGATTGTGAAGAGGAGGAAGAAAAGGAACAAGAAACATCGAAAAAAGAGGATATACACCAGGAACAAACCCTAGAGAAAGAAGAAATGAATCCAACCATATCTTGTAATGCATTGACTGGAATTACCACTCCTAAAACTCTCAAGATAGAAGGACATATCAAGAAGAAAAAGGTAATAGTGTTGATTGATTCGGGCAGTACCCATAATTTTATTCATTGTAAGTTAGCCAAGGAATTGAATTGATTTTTATATCCAACACCAGAGTGTCAAGTGATGGTTGCAAGTGGAGGAACCATAAATTGCTCTGGAAAGTGCCATAATATCAAGCTATCCATGGGCGAATATGTATTGAATAGCCTAGTGCTTTCCATTCCAATGGGTGGTGCTGATGTTGTACTAGGAGTCCAATGGCTACAATCCTTGGATACAATAGTTTGTAATTTTCAAGAACTTTTCATGAAATTTTCTTCAGATCGAAAGGAAGTTGAATTAAGAGGTATCGCAGGGAAACCAGGAAAGATAATCAACTCTAATTGAATGACAAAGCTTCTAAAGGAATAACAACGAGGCGTAATTTCACAATTATGTTCGCTAGAGGTTCGCACATCAAAATCTTCTATTTCTCTAGATCTCCAAAAAGTCTTGGACAATCATTCCAAGGTATTTGAGACTCCCAAAGGTCTTACACCTATTCATGATCATGATCATGCTATTCAATTGATTTTCGGAAGTGTTCCTCCAAACATCGGGCCTTATAGATATCCCTATGCCCAAAAGAGTGAAATTGAATGTATGGTTGTAGAACTGCTAGAGGCTAGTATAATTCAAACTAGTCAAAGTTCTTTCTCTACTCCTGGTGCGTAAGAAGCATGGATGATGGCTCATGTGTCTGAATTATAAGGAGCTCAACAAAGTAACTATTAAAGATCAATTTCCCATTCCTGTCATTGATGAACTATTGGATGAATTGCATGGATCAATTTACTTCACCAAGTTGGATCTTCATTCAGGATATCATCAAATCAGAATGAAGACTAAAGACATTCTGAAAACAATGTTTAGAACTCATGAGGGTCATTGTGAATTTTTTGTCATGCGTTTTGGCCTTACCATTGCACCTTCTACATTTCAAGGTTTGATGAATTCCATTTTCAAACCCTTTCTTAGAAAATTTGTGTTAATATTTTTTTATGATATAGTAATATGTAGAAAGTCTTGGAAGGATCATGTTCCACATGTTGATAGGGTGCTTAAACTATTGGAGGAGAAACAATTATATGAAAAAAGCTCCAAATGTTTCTTTGGAGTACAAGAAGTGGAATATTTGGGTATTATTGTATCTCATGAAGCTGTTAAGGTAGACCGTAGAAAAATTAAATCCATTAAGGAATGGAAAATCCCCACATCCATAAAGCATCTGCGTGGATTTCTTAGGTTGACAGGGTATTATCGCAAGTTTGTTAAGAATTATGGGAGAATAGCATCACCTCTAACAACATTATTGAAGAAAGATGCATTTTTATGGACTCCAGAAGCAACGAAGGCCTTTGAACATCTTAAAGAGGAAATGTTCCAAGCACCATTCTTAGCTATGGCGAACTTCACAAAAACCTTTATTGTGGAATGTGATGCCTCAGGAAATGGAGTTGGCGTTGTTTTAATGCAATAAGAAAGACCCATTGCTTTTGAAAGTCGTCCAATCAAAGGAAAGTATTTACACAAAGCTATTTATGAGAAGGAAATGTTGGCAATACCACATGCACTTAAGAAATGGCGACCCTACCTAATGGGAAGACACTTCAAGGTAAAAAAGGATAATGATATTCTTAAATACTTTTTAGAACAAAGATTGTCTTTAGAAGAGAAGCAAAAATGGGTTACAAAGATGTTGGGTTATGACTTTGAAATAATATACAAAAAAGGGAATAAAAATGTTGTGGTAGATGCACTCTCAAGAAAGGATGAGGATGTGGAAGCATTGCTTTGTGTCATTTCTATTATCCAATCAGATTGGATAAATGAAGCAAGGGATGAATGGAAGAATGATGAAGAAGTGCGGGAACTCATTCAAAAGTTATAACAAGATCCCAGTACATCTGATACATTTAGCTGTAAAAATTATTCTTTATGGTTCAAAGATCACTTGTACCTATGTCAGAATTCCCAACTCAAATAAAATATTCTTATGGAATTACACACCTCTCCTTTAGGAGGGAACTCGAGATTTTTAAAAAATACCACAAGGTTAACAAGGAGTTTCTTTGGGATGGCCTTAAATATGATATTCAAAAGTTTGTGGCGGAATGTTTGGTTTGCCAACAAAACAAAGTTGAAGCAATTAAGACCTCGGGTCTATTACAACCTTTATCCATTCCAAGTCAACATTGGGAGGAGGTTTCAATGGATTTCATCATAGGTTTACCCAATTCCGAAGGAAAGAGTGTCATCATGGTGGTAGTTGGCAGACTTACCAAAGATGCACACTTTTGTGCATTATCTCATTCATTTAAAGCTAGTACATTTCCTACTGCATTTATGGAAACAATTCAAAAACTACATGGAAACCCAAAGATTATTGTAAGCGACAAAGATCCCATTTTCACAGGAAATTTTTGGACAAAATTATTTTCTTGTCTTGGTACTCAGTTAGCTAATATCTCATCTTATCGTTCTCAATATGATGGTCAAACTGAGATAGTAAAAAAATGTTTGGAAGGATATCTTCATTGATTTGTATCTGATAAACAGACATAATGGGTCAAATGGTTGCCTTTGGCTGAATGGTGGTATAACAATTCCTTCCATACTAAAACAAAAATGACCCCATTTATGGCACTTGATGGAAATCATGCATTATCCATCACATCACATTTAAGAGAAAATTCTAAGGTTCAAGCAGTGGAAGATCACATCAAGCATCAAGAACAAGTTCTCCAACTCTTAAAGGATAACCTAACTTTGGCACATAATAGAATGAAACAACAGGCAGATCAACATTGTAGCCAAAGAAGTTTTGATATAGGTGACTGGGTGTTTCTATGGATACAATCATATAAAAATATGTCCCTTAAGTAAGCTAAGAAGGATAATAAATTATCACCAAAGTATTATGGTTTGTACAAGGTGTTGCAAAATATTGGTACTATGGCATACAAATTGGATCTTCCTGCAGCTTCCTGAGTGCACCTAGTTTTCCATGTTTCATGCTTAAAGAAGGTTATTGGTGACAAGCTCCCAATGAAAACAATATTTCCAGAACTTGACAAGGAAGGAAAAATCATATTGGAACTTGAAGTAGTAACAGAAACAAGAACTTGACAGCTACGAAATCAATCAATTTCAGAGTATCTTGTCAAGTGGAAGAACTTACCCATTGAAGATTCCACATGGGAGTATGAGAATTTTATACTGAAGAATCCAGAACTACTCAAGGGTTGAGGACAACACATTTTTGAAGGAGAGGGGCATGTGAGGTCCCTATAATACTAGTGATTCCCCCATTACTATTGTCATTGTATCCATAATTGTTATTGTTGTGCCCCTATTGTCCCCATATTGTTATTAGTGTGCCCCATAGAAGCCCACTATTCTTATTGTTGTGCCCTTAAATTATTATTTTTATGTCAAATTTGATTATATTGTGAACCCTTAGGTTCCTATTTATAGAAAGGAGGTTTTTTCATTTGTATAATCCAAGAATTGTTCATTTGTGTAATGTAAAGGAGGTTGCCCCCTCGAAGAGGCTGAATTCTAAGGCATTGATATTTATTTTCTATCTTTTTGTGAGTTGGTTTCATAACATAATGATCAAATTGTTGGCATTATGATACATGTGTTATCCTTGATGGCAACTCACTCAGAAAGAAGATCACGTGCAACATCTTAGCAAAGAAAGAAGAAAGAGAGGTATACACAGGTTCATCTTGACCAAGTTGCATATACTCGTAGGTTCGCTGAACACAAGTAGCGTATACGTACACATGCACTTTCACAGAAGGAAAAGCGCGTATATGTTGGAAAACTAAGTTTTTGGTCCGTGGTATTTGGCCTAAGGTATTTTGATCCATGGTATTGGTCTAAGGTATTTGGTCCAAGGTATTGACCCTAGGTATTTGGTCCAAGGTATTGGTCCTAAGTGGTTTTGATCCATGGTATTGAGAAAGGCCTAAAACTATATAAGGAGGAGAAAATCATTAGACCAAGGGTGCAAGTATCGAATATCTGATGAAGTGTGAGATCTAATATGCAAGTTATCGGCTTATGGTGCTTTTCTTGATCTGAACTAAGGATGAACCTTAGTGGTTGATGAGGGATAAGATCTAATGATGGATCATGATCTTAAGGCTTGAAATGAATTATCATTATATGATTTGATCATGTATAGTCTAGATCTGAATTCTGATGCATGTGTTATTCTGTAAATGTTATGATCTGGGTATAAATGAAGTTTGGAATAGCTACAAAATTATGAATTAATATTTGCAAATGTATACACTGGTTAGCTTTGGTAAAAGTGCATATACACACTAGTTCCATTTCATCAGAGTAGCGTATACATTATGAGATATGATATTTGAGGTAGCAGTTGGATTTGGCTGTTGTTGCAGAATTTTGGGCTCTGCTCTGTGTTCTGGTGGCTATGTTTTGATGATAGTATACTAAATGTTCAGATTGATTGGTTGATTGTGATTTTCTTCAGTGATGATGGGACTTCAATGATTTAGTTGTGGGTGATTCAGAGATTGATGATTGAGTTTCAATGATTGGTTAATGGAAATGTATTTGATGGTTGTATTGTAGTGGTGATTGAATTTTAGTTTCAATGTTGTTGATGGGTCCAGTATGAAAATTGGATGAAACATGGCCTTCATGTGTATTGTTGTGTACCGGAAGCATCCAGTCTGAAAATTTATGAAACGTGGTGCCTAGAGGAAGAGAGAAGGTTGTAGCCTTTTGTAGGTTGGCGCCTACGTACTAGTAAACATATTGGCTAGTACAAGAGCTATGGGGTTGTAGCCCCCTTCTAGTAGAAGGTGGAGAACAAGAGAAGGTTGTAGCCTTCTGCAAGTGGGTGCTTGCGTACTTGTATGAGTCTGCACCAGTACAAGATTGTAAACAGGTTTTTCTTATATTAAAAGAAGACAGTAGCAGGTGGTTTTTGTCCCACATTGGGTTTCCACCTTAAATCTTGGTGTTCATGTGTGACGGTTTGTTTTGTTATTACTGCACATGGTTACTGTTTATATGGTTATTTAAGCATTGATGCACTAATTAAAGATCAACATATGATGAATTAACTAAATCATATGTTTGTTGGATATACATTGGTTTCCTTAAATATAGTTGCGTATACACATGAGTTACCTTCATTGAAGTGGTGTATATATTTTTGAGTATGAAAGGAAAAATATTATTGATTTGACTAATGTTGATTCAACACACAACCCCCCACCCCCCCCAAACAACCCCCCGCTCTTAGTATTATTTCCAACACAAATGTTTAGTTATATGCAACACCACACCATGTAAGGGATCAAGACACATAGAAATCGTCGTCAAAGGGTTCCATGAAACACATTGATTCCATGCATCATTTTGATCTATGAAAATGATGGATGCTTGCTAATCGATATGGTGACATAAGCATACGAATTTTGGATATTGTTAAGGATACATGTGAGACCACACTGAATGGGAATAAAGGATCCACAACTACCTTTAGCTATAACAAAATATGGTCTTTGCTTGCATCTAGAAATAAAGACAGAGACATTATCATATTGGATGTAGTGGGTGAAGTAGGACTCTTCTAGCTTCTTGGTCACTGAGATCAAGTGACAAATCTTGTTTCCTATAAATTAGCAAGAAGCTTGTGAGGTTATCTAAAGACAATTTTCTTACATTTTGAGATATTGAATACTCAACATTTCATTCAAATTATAATGGGTCATCACAATGAAATTTGGTCCATTGATGTGGATCCCCAAGAGCATTTCCTTGTTACCAGATTAGCTCACCAATAACTACGGGTTTATCATATACATCTAGATGTTAAGGTTGCTAATCTAGAGAACATTGAAAATGATACTATTAGACAAAGCAAGTGGGAATTTTTGATCTATGTTGGTGACATCAAGCAATATAGTAAAGATATGGCCGTGACAACTAGATTTAATAATATTGGATTACTTCTTGCGTGTGTAGTAAGGAAGGCATATCGTCCAAAGAAGATTGTTCAGTGTCAAAGAAAGGAAGCATAATTATATCTTCATTTATACCTATTAGATTGGCCATACCAAATCAAACAACAAAGACACAAAAAATTATTTAGTATTAAATTGTCTATGGTGATCCCACAACCAGATTGGAAATTTCTCACAAGTCACATTTGTTAATTGCAACCTCTCCCAAGGTCAAAAAAACATGTTGCAGAGCCTTAGATGTATGGAGGGAAATGCGATCTCCATTGTATTGTGACTATGCGACCTCCCAAGGTCACTAAGTCGCATAATCGCTCTTGGAAAATTAATCGCTCTTGGAAGGTTCATGATATGAATCTTGGGGTTTAATGTTTATTTTAGTGTTTATAATATTTATGTTAGGGTATATGTCCCTCAGGCTTATAATTTTAATCCCTTAGGGTCTATATCCCTTGGTCAATCATGATCAACCATGCTCAACCATGGTCCAATGTCACATTGTGACAAAGATTGTCTCGATAGGAAAATCAAGCATTTTCAACAATCATCAACCATGGTCAACCATTTTCAATCATATTCAACCATTTTCAAATGTCGCATAGTGACAAAGATTATCTCAAAATGAAAATCAATGGTGGTCAGTCATGGTCAATATGAAAATCAAACCATGTTCAATGATGGTCCAACATCACATTATGACAAAGATTGTCTTAATATCAAAATCAACCATCGTCAATCATCATCAACCATGGTCAACCATGGCCCAACTTTGCATTGTGACAAAGATTGTCAATATGAAAATCAACCATGTTCAACCATGGTCCAACGTCACATTGTAACGAAGATTCTCTTAATATAAAAACCAATCATGGTCAACCATGTTCCAAAGTCACACTGTGACAAATATTGTCTCAATATGAAAATCAATCATGGTCAACGATGTCCAACCATGTTTGTTTTTAATATTAATATATAATATTAATCATAGGGTTTATAGTCATAGGGTTTAAAATATTAATCCCTTGTGCTTATTAGTTTTAGGGTTTATATTCCTAGGGTTTTATATTATTCCCTTGGGTTTATAATCCACATTTTTAGAAAGATTGTCTCGATATGAAAGTCAACCATGTTCAACCATCGTTAAACATGGTCATTTATGGTCAATCATGGTCAAACTTCAAATTATAACAAATATTGTCCCAATATGAAAATCAACCATGGTTAACCATCTTCAAGCATGGTCAACCATGGTTAAATGTCACATTGTGACAAAGATTGTCTCAAAATGAAAATCAATCATGGTCAATCATAGTCAATATGAAAATCAACCATGGTCAATCATGGTCTAATGTCACATTGTGACAAAGGTTGTCTCAATATGAAAATCAACCATCGTCAACTATGGTCAACTGTGGTCAATCATTATCAACCATGGTCAAGCTTCACATTGTGACAAAGATTGTCTCAATATGAAAATCAACCATGGTCAATCATAGTCAATGATCGCCAATAGTCATGGTCACATTGTGACAAATATTGTCTCATGGTCCCATGTCACATTGTCACAACCATGGTCCAACGTCACATTGTGACTAAGATTGTCAGTATGAAAATCAACCATGGTCAATCATGGTCAATCATGGTCAACCATGGTCTAACGTCACATTGTGACAAATATTCTCTTAATACCAAAATCAGTCATGGTCAACCATGATCCAATGTCGCATTATGACAAATATTGTCTCAATATGAAAAGCACCCATGGTCAACCATGGTCATCCATGTTTGTTTTTAGGTTTATAATATTTATGTTAGGGTTTATATACCTTGGATTTACAATATTAATCCTTTGGTATTTTGGGTTTTCATTATTAATCCCCTGTTTTTATTACTGCATTTGGTTTTAATATCAATCCCTTAGGTTTATTAGTCTAAGGGTTCATATTCCTATGGTATAATATTATTCATAGGGTTTATATTAATACCAGGATTAAATATTGATCCCTTAGGTTTATAATATAGATTCCTTGAGTTTATAATATTAATCATATGGTTTATATTCCTAGGGTTTAATATTCATCCTAGGATTTAATGTTATTCCATTATGTTTAAAATACCTTGAATTTTTAATATTAAACCCTTGAGTTTATAATATTAATCGTAAGATTCATGATATGTATCTTGGGATTTAATGTTTATTTTAGGGTTTATAATATGTATGTTAGGGTCTATATCCCTTGGGCTTATAATTTTAATCCCACAAGGTTTATGATATTAATCCCTTAGGGTGTATATCGCTTAGGTTTATAACATTTATCCCTTGGGTTTAACATTATTCCCCTCGATTTGTAATCCAATGAGTTTATAATATTAAACCTTAGGTTTATTAGTTCCTTGGATTTAAAGTAATAATCTCTTGGGAATATAATATTAATCCTAAGGTTTATCATATTAATCTTAGGGTTTAATATTAATCCTAGGGTCTAATGTTATTCACTTGGGTTTATAATCCCTCAGGTTTTTAATATTAATCTAATGGGTTCAGTAATCCCTTAGGTTTAAAATATTGATCATAGGATTTCTAATATTAATCATATGGCTTATATTCCTAGGGTTTAATATTAAGTCTATGGTTTATAATAATAATCTTAGGGTTTAACATTAATCCATTTAGTTTATAATCACTTTGGTTTATAATGCTAATCCCTTGGGTTTGTTAATTAGATAGATTTATAATGTTGATCCTAAGGTTAATAATATTAATCGTAGGGTTTAATGTTTATTTTAGGGTTTATAATATTTACACCTTGTGGTTGTATCCCTTGCATTAATGGTTGGGATATATATAATAAATATATATATAATATTATATATATATATATATATATATATATATATATATATATATATATAATATATATATTATAATTATTATCAATAAGTACAAATAGTAAATATCTAATAGCTACATTAACACTATATATCTAATAATTATTAATGTGATTGATAAATGCCTATCGATGTATATCAACCACATTTACTAATCTAGTTGTATATGTGTTTCATATACGCCTATCGCCGTATATAAACCACGTTAGTAAATGTGGTTGTGCTAATTTATACCTATTGGATTGGCGATCCCAAATCAAACAATAAATACACAAAAATTAATTTAGTATTAAATTGTCTCTAGTGATCCCACAACCAGGTCGGAAATTTCTCACAAGTCACATTTGTTAATTGCAACCTCTCCTAAGGTCACAAAATCACATTGCAAATCCTTACAGGTATGGACAAAAATGTGATCTTCATTGTATTGTCACTATGCGACCTCCCCAAGGTCACTAAGTCACATAATCGCTCTTGGAAAATTCAGTGTTCAGTGTGGCCTATTCTCTTTGATGACTATGGGACCTCACATTTGCGACCTATCTCCAGGTCACAAGATCACATTTTAGAGCCTTAGAGGGATGGTTAGAAAATATGACCTAAACTAAGATGTGATTGAGCGACCTCCTTTAAACTGCAGCACATAGAATGGGATTGCGATCTAGTCGCATTCTTGTTCCCAACACCACAATTTGGACCTATGAGTTATCAGTTGATATATTTGTGTGTGTGTGTGTGTGTTGCAAAAGGATGTAATGTGACCAATGCATGCTTAAATGTGAAATATGGCATTTGGATAAGGCTTTAGGGGTTGATTTTGATGGTGCACCTTCCTTGACTTTTGGTGCATGACATTCTCAAAACCTTGATGTGGAGCCATGAGTAGGATTTACTATATCAGTCAATCAATATTCTAGATCTAGACCTATCCATAATGTGGCACTGGGGCACAATGTTCCTCAGCCAATAGGTATACTTGCATTGTCCCCTAAGCCACAAAGTGGAACTGCTCAAAGAAATACTACAACTAGTGGGTTGTCATGAGAGAAAATAGATGTTGATGATGATTTAGCGTAAAAAATATAGGTTAATCAATAAAGTGTAGATCCAAGTGATTTGAAAAGAATTTGAATAATGTTATCAAACAGAGAGTTTTCTAGGTGTTCCAAAGAAGAAAACAATCACATTTGAGTGATCTTGAGATGTAGGTTGCACAGTTAAGAGTAGAAAATAATTCTTTATTCAAGAGTCTCACTAAGATGAGTCATAATTATAATGAAGCTGTTGTTGAAAATCAAGTAATCAAAGCAGACATGGAGGCATTGAGAAAAAATGTAAAGGATAGTAGGTTTAGAGGTTGTGCCTCTTCTCATAGCCTCAATGCCAATAGTATCGCATGGGAAAGCCAAATGGGTAGTATCATGCCACAACCCATACAAAAGATATAAAATGGTCATATTTAGAATGGCTATTGGAATATGTAATTGAATCATACAAGCACTCTAAGTGTGACCTTAGAGATGTCATTTCACCTACGATAGCAATAGGAAATGTGACCAGTCCATAAGTCACAATATAAATATGCAGTCGGTTTTTAGGTCATAATGTGAAAACATGGTTGGGATAATAACACTTGGAAATGAGACTATTCGTAGATGGATTTCACAACCCTCACCTTCCCTTACAAGCTAGAAATGTGACATGTTCTAATGTGAATTAAGAAGATTCCTATTGCAAGTCGCATTCATTTTTTAGAAGTACTGTCATTGTAAAATTCGACTTATGGAATGTGATTAACATAGATGTTCACTGATAAGTCACATTTTAATATGCAATTTTAAATGTGACTCTTTAGAGCAACCATTATGATATCATAAATCACACAATTAAATTTCAACTAGTCGCAAAAGAATTTGAAAATATTGCTTGAGCCCTGAATGGACATCTATGACAATATCTAGTTTACATGGTAAAATATGGTCGTTAAACATGACACATAAGGTAAGATATATGGTAGGCTTTCATGATTGGTTGTGGTGCATCAAGGGCCATAAATAACCCCGAAGGGCTCTTGGGATAACAAATTAGAAAAACTTTTCCAAATGCATTAAATTTGATTGTTTCTTTAGATGCTTTGAAGGCACCATCTCATTATAGGCAAAAATATGAACCAATGTTATATGTCAATTAGCTTTCTTTAGAGGTGCCAATGCTTGTCATTAAATTTAGTCAATGTGGATTTCTTAGAGAGGGTGCTCCCATTGGTTCATTGGTGGATGCACAACCAATGCCTATCATACAACCATTTGTGCAACAATCCTTGTTCAATAAATATGTGGGGAGCTATTACAATGATGTTGGTGGATCTGTTGGCTCTACCCATCATGCAGGGACACTTATGGAAATTTTTTGTGCAATTCCATTTTGGAAACAAATTTTGGATAACAAGAGGCATTTAAAGGCAGGAGCAAGAGCTAAGATTTTGCAACTACTTTGGACCCATTATGAAAATTGAACAAAGGGGAACATTGCTCCAGGATCTACTGCATATATTTTGAGGCCTAGAAAGACTTGATAGAGGACACTTGAATTAACAACATTGTGGTGCAGGAAGGGACTATATAGGGGTCCCAATTAATGTCTTTCTTTCAATCAAGGGAATGTGATTTTAATATCATTCTTTTTTGGAAAGTATGTGTGACCAGTGATATTTGTTTGTAGGTAGAAGATGTTGATTTGCATGGAGGAAGATGGGATTTCCTACAGAGGCTGCATAACAAGGGTTTCAACAAACAAGCAAATTGACCCCACATAGCTACCTAAGGCATTGTGTCAACCTTAATGGTAGGTGAATCAGCAAGTAGGTGGATAGTTTACACAACAAATGAGCATCACCACACTATTCACCAACCTATATGAGTTACCATATCATTGGAAACGAGCATTAGGATTTTTAGCAACTTGCTTCATTCTCCTCACAAATTTTCTTTTGTCAATATGTAGATGTTTCTCTTCATATTGTTAACAACCATACACATCTTAATCGATCATGAAATAGTCATTATAGATGAGAAAGAAGTGAGGGAGTTCAAGATCTATGGTAGGTCAAAGGTCACGATATGTGAACATTCTCCTCACCTTTATAAACATGCCCTCATGCCTCATTTGAGGGGGAGTCTAGCACTTGATATTGGACTAGTAGTAGATAGTTGATCTGTGCTTGAAGAGCTAGAGACATTTAGCTCTTTGAAGCTTGTAGGGTGAGTTGTGGTGAGGCTAGGGTTTTGCATTGGATAATGGTATGAGCAGCCCATGTTCCACTATTAGGCTTTGATGGTTTTCATGATATATACTTGTATTTGCAGTAGCATTATTAAGAAGCTCCTCATTTACAGAATTGATTCCCATGCTTACTCATAGTCATTGTATTGGTTGTGTAATATTTTCACTTTATTTGTGTGTGCTTTCATACAGGAAATATGTTATGGACTAGAATGTAGTTACTTAATGTGTAATTTCTTTTGAATCTATGATTATTCCATGACATGCTAGTGACCTATTGTGAAATAATTTTCAATTAACCTTTGACATATTATTGTTCATGTATGACTGAGGCGGTTTTGGCTTATTGATCCTTCTCGTGGCATACTTCTTATTGTTGTTGTTACTTTATTATACCTCTTCATATAGTTTTTCAATCCTGAGTTGAATTTATCTCATTGTCCGAACATTTCGTTCTTGTCCTCACTCTAACATCTCCTCATTTGACAGCCAAGAGCGGAACTTTCATGGTGGCAGTTGGACCCACATACTGGATGGGGCTCCTATCCCAAACGTTGTGAGGTCTAATTGGGACTTCACACAGGGGAGACCCCTTAACTATTGGTGGGACATTCAACACAATCAACAAGTTCACTATATTGGAGATCGATACTAGCTACATCCATGGAAAACCCACCCATGCCTCAGTGAGTCGGTTATATTTCATGTAGAAATTACTCCGAAGGAGTAAGCATTTAAATCTTGGTGGGACTAAAATCAAGGTGGCGAGGATAAGAGAGACTCTTCCCACCACCCAAGCTACACCCACTTTACAATAATAATATTTATTAATATTGAAATTAATAATGATATAATTTATCTGTCTATCTATATGTATACTCTTTTAGTAATATATATTCTACTAGGAGAATGACGATTCTCAAATAGTTATAAAATGGATGTAGAAAAAGAAACTCTTAGGAATTTCACCTCGCTTCCTGTCACGGAAAAGAATAAACAGATAAAAAATTATATTTCTCACATTTCTCTTATGATCACATCTACAGGCATTGAAACAAAGAGGAATATCAACTCTCTAAAATTAGATTGGATCTAGATAGAGGCATATGCTCGGTCCTTGATATTAAAGAATGCCTCATAACATAATATTTTTTTGACCCTTGGGTCGAACTTAACAATGGAGTCAATTATGCTGGAATATTTTTTTTTTCAAGAATCATATGTGATATTTTTCTACTAAAAATGTTTGTTTATTTTACAATTTTACACTCTATAAATCAAGCATATGTATATATTTTGTTGGTGACTATATTGGAAGTCTTTATGTCTTTTGTGGACTATACTTTCATAGAAAACTTTGTTGTCTGTCTCCTTTTGTAAGACCGCGGAAGCATGTAAGCCAATTTTGAGACATGATTGTTGTATAACAAATGGCAGTGGGTTTTTGTATACACATATGGAATCATTTGAAAGGGATATATGTCATAAGAATGCTTAAGCATATACATATGTAACCTATTTTATATTATATAAATAGAAGTTGAAGACCTTTTTCTCTTAAAAAAAAAAACTATCTATTAAGAGAAATTTGGGCAAGTATATAGAACATTTAAACTATGTTATGCTCTTAACTTGCAAGATGATACCATAATACCAAATGTCCAAATAAAGATACCCAGAACATAGAACAATAAGAAATAACAACAAATATTTTATTATTCAAAAAGAAATGTTCACTTTCTTCTTCGAGGAGGAAACCTCCAATAGAGTTGAGCTCAATTACAAAATAAGACATGATGCTCCTCGAGGGGAGTCTCTATCCTTTACATAGGATTCATAAATGGAATACTATGGGGAAATACCATGGTTATTTTTAATACCATCTATTTAATACCATGGCCCATTTGCAACTAACTGTGGTCCCTTCATTAAATGCGGGTTAACCACTTACAATTATTCATATGGGCTTTATTGACTCTACAACTATGACTTGATCCTATTACATAAATAAGGGGGTTAGGGTTGGACCCTAACATGCCCTCTCCCATAAGAATAGTCTTGTCGTCAAGGCTAAAGCTGCGGAAACTGCTGAAGGATAGTAGATGGTTCCCAGGTTGCATCTTCTGGAGAGGTGTCTTTCCACTTGACAAGGACTTCCTTGATCGTGCGACCAGACAAGTGTCATTATCGTGTGTCAAGAACTTATTCAGGCTGGAGCCAGATTGATCCTTCTTCATCCACTTCAGGTATATTGGTTTGAATTCTGCAATGGTTCCCAATCACTTTCTTGAGGCATGAGACATGGAAGATTGGATGGATTTTTGCAGTGGGTGGCAAAGCTAGCTTGTAGGTGACTTCTCCAATGCGCTGAAGTACTTGATATGGTCCATATAATTTTGGAGATAATTTTTGAAAACCCTTGTCTTTGAGTGATGTTTTCTTATATGGTTGCAGCCTCAAAAATACCTGATCTCCTTCTTGAAATTGGCATTCTGAGCGATGTTGATCTGCTTGTTGCTTCATGTGGTTTTTGGGCTTGATGAAGATTCTCTCGAAGGTGGGCCAACATTGTTGTGCGGTTCTATAGGATTTGATCCACTGCTTGTACCTTCGAGCTTCCCTTGATATAAGAAGTAGGGGAAGGAGGGAGTTTACCATAAACTGCTTCGTAAGGAGTCATTTTGGTGGTGGCATGATAGTTGGTGTTATACCACCATTCAGTTAGAGGTAACCATTGTACCCAGAGATGTTGCTTTTCTGAAGTGAAACACCTAAGGTAGGTCTCCAGACATTTGTTGACTGCTTCAGTTTGACCATCAGTTTATGGATGATGGGAAGTACTGAGTTGTAGTTGGGTACCTTGTAGCCGAAAGAGCTCCTGCCAAAAGTTACTGGTGAAGATCGGGTCACAACCAGACACAATGGAAGTGGGCATGCCATGCAGTTTTAAAATCTTATCCATGAAAGATTGAGCGACCAAAGTTAGTGTAAAATGGTGTGGTAGGGTGTAAAAATGATCATACTTAGAAAGTCTGTCCACAACCACCATAATGACTAACTTGTTTCCTGACTTTGGAAGACCCGTAAAATCCATAGAAACCTCCGTCCAGATTGAGGCCAGGATGGACAATTTATCTTGGATATTCAACTTATTGAGGGCCCTGAAGTTTGGACGCATATGCCATTCCCCATATTTCTTGAGCACCATGACCACCGGTGAGGAATAAGGACTAATGCTAGGATGAATGACGCCTACTTCCAAGAGTTCCTTGATTATTTTTTCAATTTCATTCTTTTGGGTGAACAGATATCTATATGGGTGCACATTTGGTGGTTGGGCCCCTGGGACCAAAGTAATGCTATGATCATGTTCCCCTCTCGAGGGTGGAAGCTCATGAGGCTTGTTAAAGACTAGCAGATGGTTGTTTAAGATCTACTGCATCTCAAGATGAATATGAAGAGAATTGGGTTTGAAGGCCTGGATGGCATTAAATTGGGCTATAACTCCATGGTGGCCCTTTTTTAACAATTTTTCCATCTGATGTGAGCTAATGATAGAGGGAGCTCCTGCCTGGAGTCTGCAGATGGCATGTGTGTGGTTGTTCTACTTAAAACTCATATATAACTCTTGGAAATCCATTGTGATTGGGCCAAGTGTGCGAAGCCATTCAACACCTAGGACAATGTTGCACCCTCCCATGTGTATGGCAAACATGTGGGTCTTTAACTGATAATCCCCCACTTGAAGTTTGACATTTTCATAGCGGCCTTCACATTTCAGTGTCCCCCCATCAACAATTTTGACTTGGAAGTTAGAAATTTCTTAGACAAAAAAATGCATCACTTTCACGACTCTTTGATGGATAAAATTATGTGTATTGCCACTACCAATCAAGACTACTACTGGGTGATGCTTAATAAAACCTCTGATTTTGAGAGTTTGGGGTGAAGAAATCCCTGCCAAAGCATGCAGCAAGATAACTAGTTCGTCAGGTACATTTTCCTATTGGTTGTCCTCTTCTTCCTCCTCTGGTTCCTCAAGTGGTGGGGCTTCCTGCGATGAACTGTGATCAGTAGCATCAATTTGAAAGAATTTGGGCTCCTTGCATTTATGCCTGAGGGAGTATTTCTCATCATAGTAGTAACATAATCCCTGCTTTCTTCTTTTTTCCATTTTCGCTGGTCACACCTTTTGAACCTTGAGTGTTTGGGTAGTGCTTTGAGCCTATGGGGGGCAACCCTTGGCGATGAAATTTGGGAGATTGGACTAAGACGCTAACACACGTTCTACTTCACGAGCTATCCTGCAAGCCTGCAACCATGAGCTAGGGTGGTGTAGTCGGACGTGGGCTTGTATGGCTTCTTTGAGACCACTGACAAAACATTCCACGTAGAACTCATCGTGTAGACCTCCAGTTCGCAAAGCTAAGGCTTCAAAGGCGGCAATATATTCGTCCACTGTTTTTGTCTGTCGAAGCTTAGTGAGATGACCCATAAAATCAGATTCAGGGTCAAAGCGATCCATAAGATCTTTTTTGAATGTCTCCCAAGTCAAGGGCCTTCCATAGCAACATTGATGCCATTGCCACCATTTCCATCTTTCATTGTCCAAGTACATGATACCCACACTAAGCTGAGTCGCATCATCCAGGAGGTAATTCAGTGTGAAATATTGCTCCATTTGTGCTATCCATGCGGTCGGGTGAGAGCCATCAAATTTATACATGTCCAACTTGGGTGGTCACGGATGGGATTGTTGGTTGGTGCCAAAGAGGTGAAGAGACTGGCTAGACTAGCCCTCAATGTTTTCATTGCCAATATATGCCTCCTTGCGTGTCTCCACCTTGCCCTTAGAGAGTGTTGCATTTAAGTTCTACAGCTGCAACATGACCTCGTTCAATGTTGATTCAAGTTTGTCAATCCTCTCATTCGCCATAATTTCAGCTCTAGTTTGTACCATGCACCAATCCGATGTACTTGAAATTTGGGACTGTAAGAATTTTTTGGCACTAACAATTGAATGGTACCACCTTGCTCAGCTCGTTGTCCTGATTTTGATGGGATAAGTCACCAATAGCTGAATCCCAGAAATGTCACTACTGCTGAAAGTCCTGCAAAAATCATGCTCAAGTATAGGAACCCACACAACTACTCAGATCTAGATGGCGGATCTGATGGATCTGAGAGATCTGAAGGGCTGATCTGAGAGATCTAAACGGTGGAACTGATTGCTACTGCGGATCTGATGTATCTAAGAGATTTGAATGGTTGATATGAGAAATTTGAACGATGGAACTGATTGCTGCTGCGGATCTGATGGATTTGATAGATCTGAATGGTTGATCTAATATATTTGAATGGCATAACTGATTGCTGCTGCAGCGACAAAACCCCACTTGTAATATCTAATCTGGCAAAGATTATGCGTGATCCAGAGATACATAAGGGAACTATGGTCTCCAGGAGTGTTAGGTGCTACAGATCGCAATATGCATAAGGGTCTGACAGTAGTACTTGGCCCAATTTTTCAGGGCACTAACCAAGGAGGATCAACCATACCCTTAGCCGTATAACCCAACTACCCTATCATACGTGCGAGTAATCTCTTCGAGTGCTGTTATCAGTGTACTGTAGTAGCAAGACGGTCGATAGTTTATCTATGGTGAGGTTTCAAGGGAGCTAGGGGGCTTCCAATATACCTTAGAGGGTACTTGGAAGACAGTCTGTGCATGGTTCTGTCTAATGCATAACTACTCGAAGGGGTACCCACAGGGGTTACAAGGGAGTCCAATAAGCATGACCACCTCTTGTATTTCCTATGTGCATGCCTCCCCAAATCCACAGGTTTATGCATTTAGTGACAGATATCGTGGTTTAAAGATGCTGGAACATGTCTCTAGCCAAAAAAAAAATGTGCTAAAAATTGGAGATCCCACTGGCCTTGGAAAGCGCTCTGATACCACTTGTTATACTCTTAACCTACAAGACGATACCAGAATACCAAATATGCGAAGAAATATACCTAGAACATAGAACAATGAGAAATAACAACAAGTATTTTATTATTCATAAAGCAATGTTCACTTGCCTCTTCGAGGGGGCAACCTCCAATAGAGCTGAGCTCAATTACAAAATAAGACACGATGCTCCTCGAGGGGAGTCTCTATCCTTTATATAGGATTCATACATGCAATACCATGGTTCTTATTAATACCATCTATCTAATACCGTGGTCCATTTGCAACTAACTGTGGTCCCTTCATTAAGTGCGGGTTAACCACTTAGAATTATCAATATGGGCTTTATTGACTCTACAGCTATGACTCGATCCTATTACATAAATAAGGGGGTTAGGGTTGGACCCTAACAAACTACTTCATCCCAAAATGCTTGAAATTGGAAGTTTGGATTATATCCTCAACAAAGCATAGATAAAAAAACTAAGAAACAACTAAAACCCTAACTTGAGGGAAACAGAGGTGAATATAATTGGCTTATTAGGGCCTAACATATACAAATAATTTTGAAGGGCGAGTTTGCTAAATTATGGTAACCAAAATTGCCAAATGCTTTTAAAATTGATATATTAGAGGACTCAAGTGTGTAAAATAAGATGAGGGAGATGATGTTTGAAAGGTTAAGCATGAAAACATAAAACTAAGAACCTCGAGGATTTTTTGGCTAAGCCATTTGTTAGGATATCAATGCCTCAATAACTAGAACTCCTTCATGTTTCTTTGCAAGCCACAAACATAGGGTGCAGAGAAGCCAACCCTACTATTTCATTCGTTCCAAACAAGCCCAAGGTCATGTCAACTTCCTGTTTAGAGACTGCATGAGCCACAAACAACTTAGCATGTTGATATAAGTCCAATGTATTGAAATATTTCATGTCAAGCATATGGCTAGTTACTACATCAGGAATAAATTATACCATATGTGTGTTGATGTCCTCTTCCTAGAGAGAATCATGCTCAAGTTTTACCTTTTTCTCCAACAACTTAAGGTTTTGTTGGGATGCTCGAAAGACAACACGATGAAAGAATTTAGTTTCTTCTATGGCTTTCAATTCTGCATGGGTGTGAGGAGTTGGAGATTGGCCCCTATCGCTTAGGCAAAGACCATTAAGAAGAATAAAAATGAGAAGTTACAAATAAAGAGATGAAGGAGGAACATATAGACCAACATAAGGAAACGTAGGTAGGGTGGAAGAGTAGGCAATGAATTAACAATGAAATCCATATTTACTAGAGAAACCAAGAACACCAACAACTCACATGTTCCATCGATAAATGTTGTCCATTCTAAACATCCGAGATGTAATTACAAGGAGCATGATTTGGAGGATTAAATATTGTTGGAGTCAGAAGATCATCACAAACATAGACCTTTACATTATTAACTCAAATTATAGTAATCATTATTATTAATATAAATACTAATATTCATATTAATAATTAATATTATATTATATTAATAACTACTAATATCAATTGATATTGATAACCGTCCATATGGATCATTTGTTTGTTGGTGAAATCATAGTTCCTCAAAATAAATTTTGAGGAGATATGTTTCTTGTCTCTTATTAGTTTTTTGGGTATCAATGGAGGTACGTTTATTCTCTCGTTGATTTTTTAATCTCTCATTCAATTTGGTCATTTGGAGGATTTTTATGGTCAAAATTGGGGAGAATCTGGTTTATGGTTTCATGGTGTAATGGTTCTATCCTCAAGCAAATGCTACATAGTAGCTAGTACTTGCAACTTAACTTAAACATAGCTTAAGTAAACTAAAAAATAATAATCATTATTATTAAAGAAAATAATAATAGCTTAAGGTCACATTAAATTTTAATAAAAAATAAATTATATTATTTAAATTAAATAAATCTATAATAGATTTTATTAGAATAATATATAATATTATATAATATTAATATAATAAAGGGCTAATTCATTATTTGTTTTTATAAAATATTATTCATTTTATACGTTTATTTATTATTTTATTATAGCATTTAACTTAAAATAAAATAATAATAATAAAAAATTAAAATAAAATCCTTTTTAATTAAATAAACAAATTAAAGTAAAAATAGAAATAAAATAATAAAAAATAGAAAATAAATAACTTAGTCAAACTAGCTATTTTTTCTAACGGCTAGTTAGTTGCTCTCTTCATTTATTTATTTCAATGCCTGGATCTGATTCATCATCTTGTCCTGAAGATGAACCACACTGGATGGTTCGAAACGCGTCGACAAAATTGCTCCTATGTGATTGTTTCTGAAAGAATTTGTTATGAAAAACAAAGATTTCGTCGCAAAAAATAGAACAACTAATAAAATAGTATTGTTGAATTTCATCACCAAAAGTTAAGAAATATGATTAACTCGCATTGCTTATATTAACCTATATATAGTTTAATATATATAATTTTATACATATATTTATGTGTTTTATTT
>APFE030038290.1:56623-78110 GCA_000404065.3 Pinus taeda
TTTTGTTGAGTACTGTCACTTTAAAAGTAATTCAGTTTTGCACATAGCTTTCTTAACATCATTCATACATTAAGAAGGCTGAAAAAAAATACATGCATGTGCATTTGCATTTTGATTGCTTGGCTTGATTTAGGACTATGCATTTAGTGTGTGCTCTGTGCTCTGTGAAGAAAAGATTCTTGACTTTCTTCCCTTTAGTAGCTAGGATTTTCATTGCTAAAAGAAGATCAAACATTTGTTTATCATCTTAGACTGGATTTTAGGAATTATATATACATCATGTGGTGAACCTGAAAGGCAAACTGTTAAGCAAGATCAACTTAAAATAAATTCAATGAACCTAACAATGCTTTGGAACT
Organism: Pinus taeda; assembly: GCA_000404065.3. Classification (NCBI taxonomy): domain Eukaryota; kingdom Viridiplantae; phylum Streptophyta; class Pinopsida; order Pinales; family Pinaceae; genus Pinus; species Pinus taeda. The sequence continues at coordinate 56,983 of APFE030038290.1, forward strand.
TAACGCACAACATCTAGAGGTCTAGGCTAGAGACGTATTCCGACGTCGTAAAACCTGGTAACTGTTGCTTTCAGTGTTGGTTGGGTGATTCCTCCACTCTGAGACAGCAAGTGCCAATACGGACTTGTGCTCCCACATACCGTCGAGCATATATTGGGAGACCACAATAGGCTGCATCCTTTATCCTTAGGAAACCGTGTCTGCCGCCCTATCGACCGCAATGCACTGAACACAGCATTCGGGGAGATTGACTGTTGTACCGTAAAAAGTATTCTGCAGTTTTGCGATTGGTTTGGTAATCCTCTCTGCCTAGATCACCAGAGAAGTCCATTTTTCCCCTTTTCTGACTCCTTAAAGGAAAAGGTCCTCTGAGCACTTGTCACTTCAGGCTCAATAAACATCGAAGGTGACTAGAGTCATCTTTTGTTTTTTCTCGACTATTTAAAATTGAAAAAACAAGTTGTGTCAAAGCATCTAAAATTCATTTAATTCAAAAAACATTTTCCCCTTTATTTTGAGTTGATCAAGTAATCTGCAATCGTGGAAGAAAGTCAATCAAAACCCTGTCGTTCATGGAGACTTACGAGTCAACCGTCATTGACTCCAGAAGCAAAATCATTCTGGACGAAACGAACTCATTTAACCGGATCGAAGTCCCCTAGGTTGGTTGGAGCGAGCAATCCAACATCCTCAGAAACTCCGGTTACTCCTAACATTTCTGGAATCCTTGCCTCTGCAGAAGAAATTTCGCAACAACAAAAGGACATTACAGCTGATCCTAGTGTGACGGTTAACACTTCTATTCCTGAACCGGCTCCGTCTACAACCGATTCGGAAGGTGTTACTCCCCAACCATCTGTTGTTGCAGAACTTACACCTTCTTCATCACCAAAAATATTTTACGGACTTGATAGTCTACCTCTTCCTCCTAGATTGGTTGCCATAGAAGAGATTGTGGAAGATCCTCCATCTAGCACTCCAGCACAACTTGGAGCTGGGATCACCCTATATCCTTCTTTATTAGAGAATATTCACCCACCCTCGAAAGTTCCTGAAGAATCACTAAGGAATCTCCTGGATAGGCTTAATATGTCTGAACAATAGTCAACATCAAGGACTGTGTCACCCAACACAGCAACAGTGAAAGCTCCATCTGTTATTCCGACAATGTTCGCTAGCGTGCCATCTATCCCAACCAGCTTTCAATCGTTGGATGGAGTCTATCCAGGGACTATTTTGACAGTATGGACTGTTCCCGTTTGTTCGTCCGGAATTATATCTCGAATCTCTTATGTTGAGTCTTGACAAATTGATCCGTCGCAAGGTCAATTTGGGCAAGCTGGTCCTCAAAGACAAATTATTCCTTTGAGTACTAGATTGTTGTCGTATGGAGGGCCATATACCCTTTCATTGTCTTCCTTGGAAGGATAGCCATGCGTGAGTTCGCAACAGAATTTGGGTTATGCTGGAATCACAACTAGCGGTTGGGTACCAGTACTGTCTCAACAACCAAGAGTTGTATGCTCAATACAACAAAGTTCACCTATGACAAACATCCCCACTACGTCGGGTATTGTGGCAGTATCGCAAGTACAAGCGTCACCCGTTGTATGTCAACCTCAAGTTTCGCAGGTTGCAATACAACAATCTCTTATACCACCGACACAACCACAGTCACCAACTAGTGGAATGGCACAGGTTCAAACGGGGAACACCAATCCCCATCTTGGTCAAATAGTCAGTACTGGACAACAGTCCATGGCTTCACAACCATGGCTGGTGCAATACCAACAACTGCAATTCCAGCAGGCTTACCAAGGATATGATCAACAAGTCTTTGCAAGTAATGGGCAGCCGTATCAACCATATCATAATGGTTATGCCCATCAACCTTACCAAAGTTACCAACATCAAATGCATTATGCTGGTATGCAAAGACCTGTTATCACCCCAAGAAACTCACCTAGGTTGTATATCAGTGATGCTCAGGAACATTAAAAATTTAACAATTATATCGAATGAAATGATGGATAAATGGAGGATGTGCAGCACCTTTAAGCCAGATAACCACTTCTACTATGATTGACCCCATACATGGGTGAACACCCCCAGACTACAAGGCTTTTAACCACCAATTACTCACAGCTTAAGGTAAAGGTGATAATGAAGAAAACTAATCACCCCAGCGGATGCACAGGACCCTGTGATGGCCAGTGGCAACCAGTAAAAGGTCTATAAATCTGGATTCTAATACATAGACAGGATGGCAGCTCTCTATGCATTACAACAACAGAAACCTGCATACATGTTCAGTTATACATGCCAAATTCTAACACAGAGGTGGGATGACAGCCCCTCTAATGCTAACATTTACAGCAAATGAACGAATGTAAAATAGGCACAGCCTGGAACAAGAAGAAGAAATGGAAAGTGAGCAATTGACAACAAAAGAAGCTTGTATCAATTGGAAATGAAGACCAGACACTGCAGGTTACAAAGTATTTACAGTCTCCAGAAGTTAGAAGGCTACAATAAGCTCTCATTCATCAAACACTCATCACCTGGTTACATCTGAGTTTTGAGTATATATAGTGTTAGAATACAAAATATCTCTGTTAAACAATGCGTGGAAGAGCCCATAAATGGCCACCGACCATATTTACATTTAGGAATGGCCCTCTGATACAAATATGACTGTGTTTTGAATATATTTTTCCCTCTCTGGTGCTCTGCAGTCCTTTTTGGGTAGGTGGAATGAAATATGGGTGAAGCCCATAGCCATTGAATGCTTTGACTGGATCTGTGGTGTCCTGCTTCCTTCTCGGCCATACTGCTGATTAACTGCAGTCGCTGAGCATTGAAATGGCTCCATCATGACTGATAAATGTTGATCTGTTTGGGGCACGTCTTCTTTCCTGCTCGGCCATACTGTTATTTGAATGCAGCTGCCTGTTGTGCTGTACTACTCCATGCTTGCTTTGACCAGCTCCGCGCCACTGAGAAATCCTACCCGCTTTGCCACATTTTAAACATTAACAGTCAATGCATGCATCACTCTTCTATCGGGTCACCTTTCGGGTCGCAATCGCACATGATAGCCGGCCAATCCTATGTTTGAAAATACATTGAAAAACGCTGCAAAACACTGGAAATTTGCCTTTGGCAAACTTGAAAACATATATATTTTGCTTCCTGGACCCCATCAGGTCCGGGCTTCATCGCTATCGGCACCCCCCAAGGTTTCCTTTATATTTCCTTATATTTCGTTATATAACGAAAATGCGCCCAAAATCACTAAAAAGGCCTTAGCGCGGACTTGATATTCTATGAAGAATCACTCATAATGATATCGGGTCCGACCCATCAGGTCGCATACATGCCTTGTATAAAAGCTCCGCCCCCTTTAAAAGTGCTGATAGCGATATCACCGCGGACCCGAAAATTTATGAGAAATAATTTATAGCGCCATCGGGTTCGGCTTATCGCATCGCAAACATAACCATGCAAAGGCCCTGCCCCCTTTGTAAGCGCCGATGCGATATGCCGACGTGATATCGGCGATGCGATGTCGGCAATCGCATATCCCCAAATATAAAGGCCCAAACCTCTTTTTCAAGTCCTCCATTGTGACTCGCCGATGCGATATCGGCGATCGCTCATCGATGAAGTCTCCTGAGTCGCTGCCACTGCTCGTCTGCTCTGATTGCGATATGCCGATGCAATCTGGATCTTTGATCGGCCATAACCAATGGCTGATATGATTTCGGACCCTTAAGCCTGCGATTTGAGATTTTTATGATTTTAGAGTATTTGTGCCTCTCGATAGTATATTCCCGCTCCTCCAAGGGCTTTCCTCTTGCAACTTCTTCAACCAGTAGGAAGATTTTAGCCAAAATTTGGAGAATTTGAACATCAGAAATGGTTCGCTTGACATGAACTTAGGTGTGTTTGCAGCCTTTGAGAGTGCTTGAATCCATTTTCTTATCCTTTTACATAACAGAGCTAACACTGGCTCCTTCTGGGGATGAGATCCTCCCTGTGAGGTCTCAAGAACCTGCAGATCAATGCCTTTCCCACAACAAATCAAATTAGCAAAAATTCCTAGTGCTCCATTGGGCATGGAGTCTACTATGGCTACACTAACAACCGAATAAACCAAAATATTTACAGCTTTAAGGCCAGAGACCTTAAATGACATAGTTTTTCAAAAACCGCCCATTAACTGGGCCATCAAAAACTGTCTCCCCTTCCATACTTTTCAGTATGAAGGTATTGTTCCCTTGAATCTGTGAAATAATGAATGGGCCTATCCAGAGAGCATCGAATTTCCCATGATTTCCTTTCTTTTCTTTAAAAGCATCCCATTTCATGACCAAATCCCCAACCCGGAAATTGTTTCTTTTTGCCTTCTTGTCAAAGGCTTCCTTGACCTTTTGCTGATGTGCTGTAGCTTTTTCAATCAGTTGTTCTCGAATCTGATACAATTATGTTAAATCATTGATTCTATTTGCCATATCATACTCTTCATTCTACGCTGTTTGGAGCAACTTTGCCACAGGGAGTGTAAGTTGAATTGGAAAAATGGCATCAGTACCATATACCAGCCTGAAGGGAGAGTAGCCTGTAGATCTCTTGATAGTCATTCTGCCCGCCCAAAGTGCATACTTCAGCTTGGCATCCCAGTTCTTTTTATTATCCTCTAACAGCTTCTTAATTATCCTAATCAGACTTTTATTAGAGGATTCTGCTAAACCATTCCCTTGTGGGTAATAGGATGTGGAATGAACAAGTTTAATGCCCATCGAATCACACATTTCCACCAATTCTTTTGCCCTGAATGCTGCTGCATTATCTGTTATTAGCTTATGCGGGCAACCAAATCTGCTGAAAATATTTTCTGATAAGAATTTCATGACCACATTATGATCAACCTTCCTTGTTGGGATTGCTTCAATCCATTTTGTAAAATAATCAGTGGCCACTAATATCCACCTGTGCTGGCCACTGGAATGTGGGTTGATTTCACCAATAAAATCCAAGCCCCACTGCTGAAAAGGTCCTTTTGCAATTATTGGCTTTAGGGGCAGGGATTTCAACTGCTGCTTACATTCAAATCTATGGCACCTGTCACAAGATTTAACAAAGGCAAAAGAATCAGAAAATAAAGAGGGCCGATAGTATCCGGCTCTGAGAATCTTTTGGGCCGTAGTTCTCCAATAATGATGTCCTCCACACATGCTGTCATGGAACTGCTGCATAACTACTATTGACTGTTCTTTGTCCAGACATCTTAGAAGCACTCCAGATGAATCCCTCCAATAAAGCAAACCATCATTGATGCAATATTTTGTTGCCTTGAGTTTTAAAGTTCTTGCTTGACTTTGAGAGAAATCTGAAGGGACTTCAAGCCTTAAGAGAAAATTGATTATTGCAGCATACCAGCTACATGAAGCTAGGTTCTTGGGCACTGACTACTCTCTCTTCATTTCGGCTGTTTCATGCTCTTCTGTTTGACCATTTTCTGCTACATTGAACAAGAAATCAATGTCCAAAGACCCGCAATTTTCCTCAGTCAACAATTTAGCAAGCCCTTGACCCCTTACTAGCTTGGTGGGCTTCAGCTCTATGTTGAATTCTATCATTTTTGCAATCCATTTCGCTCTTTTTCCATCAACATCAGGCTGTGTTAATACATCCTTTATTGCAGCAGAAGGCACATATGCAACTATTTTGGAATGCAAGATGTATACTCGGAAAGCTTTCAAAGATTTGACAAGAGCATAAGCCTGCTTTTCAATAATATCGTACCTTAACTCAGCATCCCTTAAGTTCTTGCTGAAAAAGGCCACTGGATGCTCTTGACCTGCTTCATCTTGTTGCAACAAGACAACTGCAATGGTATCCTTAGAGGCAAATGAGAACAGATGAAACTCCTTGTTATAGTCAGGGCTTATTAAAGTAGGAGCTTGCATAATAGCCTTCTTAATGGAATCAAAAGATTTCCTTGCTGCATTAGTCCATCTTACCTCTACTTCCTTTTTCAACATGGAGGTTATGTGCTTAACCAGCTCAGCAAAATTAGGAATGAATCTCCTCACAAAGTTGATTTTGCCCATAAAAGATTGTATATCTTTCTTTGATCTAGGGAGAGCCAAGGCCTGAATTTCTTTGACTCTTTCTGGGTCGATTTGAACACTTGCAGCAGATACCAGATGCCCCAATAGTTTTCCTTCTTCCAAAGAAAATTGAGACTTTTTGGGATTGAGTGAAATTCCAAATTTCCTGCATTTTAAAAATACCCTTTTTAAATGTTGTAGATGATCATGATGACTGCCAGAATAAACAGTTATGTCATCAAGGTAGATTAGCACAAATTTATCCTTTTCTCCCACAAAAGCTATATCCATAGCACGCTGAAAGGTGGCTCCAGCATTCATCAGTCCAAATGGCATTTTAGCATACATGAACGTGCCCCAAGGCGTGGTAAATGTTGTCTTCTCTTGATCATCTGGATGCACAGCGATTTGATTAAATACTGAAAATCCGTCTATAAAAGACATTACTTTGGCACCCGAGACTTGCTGCAACAAATGCTCCATTTTTGGCAGCGGATAATTATCCTTTTTGGAGCACTTATTTAGATTCCTGAAATCAACACATAGTTTGATTTCTCCATTCTTCTTCCTCACGACAACCAGATTCACCACCCATTTAGAATATCTGAGAGGCACTATTATCTTAGCAGCCAGCAACTTTTTAATTTCTTTCTCCACCAAAGGAAGGAGCAACGGATTCATTGGTCTCAGCTTCTGTTTGAAAGGAATAGTGTCTTTTTCAAGTGGAATTTTACGCTGAATTAAATTTTTGTCATATGTTTTCAGATCGCTATACTCCCAAGCAAACACATCAGCGAACTGCCTCATTAACTTGCAGTATTCGGTATTATGATCAGCAGATAGATTAGTGGACAGATTAATAAATTTGGGTTGACCTGGGCTTCCTATATTATGCTTACACACAGCAGCTTGGTCTTCTTTATAGGTAGCTTTGTAAGGCACATCATTGTGATCAAATAATCGCTCAAGAGGAATTAAACCCTTAGGAATGTGGTTGCTAGGAAGTTGGACTATGCCATTCTTGCCAATCTTATTTTTAAACTGGAACTTGGGAGCTTCTAGCAAAGCATCATTATTTTGGTCAATTTGCATTTCAAAAAATTCATCAATGACTTGAAGAAACCTATTCAACTCATCATCATCATAAAAAACTTTCCAATGGTGGACATTATTAGGCACAGAGGGTCTATACTTCATTTGTACCTCATAAACTAGTTTGGGAGGAGATGGAGGGATGAACAAACTAGCAGAGACAGCAAGGGAGTCAGCAAGCTGATTTTGGGCTCTAGGAATATATGAAATGCAGAAAAAATCAAAGGAGTCCTTGACTCTCCATACCTCATCTCTATAAGCTCTCAGCCTTGGATGCTTTGCTTGGAATGTTTTCTTTACTTGTTGAATTATCAGATCAGCATCTCCAAATACCTTCAGCTTCTTTATTCCTCTGTCTTTGGCTGTGTGAAGGCCCAATAGCAGAGCCTCATACTCTGCTATGTTGTTTGTCACCTGAAATACCAGCTTTAGGGACAATTCAACTCTTTCTTTCCGTGGGGATACTAGCACCACCCTTGCTCCTGCAGTCTCTTTGGTGTAAGCTCCATCAAAAAACATCTCCCAAATCTGTTCTTCTATATCGTGCTCGCCCTGATCGGATTGCTTCCTGATCTGCAATGAGGCCTTCTGAGATTCTTCTATTTGCAGAATGCATGCAGCAAAATTAGTGTCCACCGCATATATGGGATGATTTGTAGGATTCTTCTCATCACTAATGATATATGCCAACTTTGCTTCTCTATATAATCTCCTGCTTTCTCCTCCAAACACTGGGACAGTTGCATAAGATAGATCATTTTGTAATGTCCCTCCTAGTCTCTTAATCGACCCTTTAGACAATAGCATACCAAACTTCGGAGGGACATCGGCCACCACTATATCCATCATCATACTCTTCATAGGCAGCTGGGTTAAGGTAATGGCTAGATCCTTAATCAATCCAAGGCATTTTACCTTCCTTGAATCAAAAGAGAACAAATCATGATAGGGTCTAGTGATATCAAGGCCTAACTCTTCCATGACAGTTTTAGGCATTAGATTGTGGCTGGCACCTATGTCTAGCAGACAATTGTGGAGGATTTTATCATGGATAGTGAATGAAACATAGAAAGATGGAGAACTATTATCAGCAGGTTCAATCATGGGACTAAGCACAATAGCAAGCTTATCATCTTGCAAGTTGACAGAGTCCACGAAGGTTTGTTTAGACTGTAGATCAAGGGCCTCAAGGATGGGTTTTCTGAACAACTCACTCTTGATCAACTCAGCCAGAGGCACAGCAACCTTCAATTTTTGAACTTCTAATTCAAAACTGAAAGAAGAAGAAGGTTTATCAGTAGTTTTTACCTCTTGGACTTGAACTTTGAGGGTGATCGGATCAGTTGTTGATCTTCTTTGCCTGGTATGCTGTGGAGCTACTTGGGCAGCAGCTTCTTGTGCAATTGTTTCTTTGGCATTATTTGCATTGGATCTTAGATTATATTTGCGTTGTTGTTCACCTGATTGCAGCACAGCACCAGTGTCCCATTCTTGCTTGTTTTGCTCTTGCTGCAATGACTCTTCAAATTCAGCCAATGTTAAAAATACAACGCTACCTTTATCTTCCATGCAGTGAATTTCATATTCCTCTTCTTCAAATTGTTCCCCCTCCATTACTGCATTTTGAAAAGGAGCTTTAACCTTATGATCTTCTTTCGCTTGCTCACCTCTTTGCATGATTTGTAGCTGATCGTTTGCTTTTCTGAATGGGTTTGGACTTCTTGGAGCAAACATGTTTTGCTGCCTTTTTTTGCCTGAAGCCTGCTCTACTTTTAGCCTTGAAACTTCAACAACCAATGACTCTATCATCTTAGTCATTTTGTCTAACTTAGGCTCTGAATTTGGAGCCTGAGAAGAAGAAACCTCCCCTCTCGGCTTTCTCCTATCAATTTGACTTTTCAACTTCTCTGCTGCCATAATATTTGATTCCACCTCGAGGGCTGCTTCTTGCATATCATTCAAAGCAGGGCATATTCTTTCTCTCAATAGTAAGCAGAAATCAGGGTCAAAAGCATTAGCATATGTAAGTTTGGCAGTGGTGGGGGTAGGCTTTACCTCAGCTGGTATTTTACTATACATCTTATTAAATCTTTTATTGAAATCAGGCAAAGATTCACCCTTTTCTCTTTTCAAGTTTCCAAACTTAGGATGATAATATAAAAGGTCCTTCTTATCTCCCCATTGCTTCAAAAATGCTTCATCTAATGCTTCAATATCTGTTATAGATCTCTGGGGTAATTCTCTAAACCACTTCCTAGCCTCTCCATCAAGGCTCTGGACAAAAACTCTCATCCATACGTCATTCTCACTGATATCTAAATTGTCAGCATAACTATAAAAAGCTTCAAGATGTTCTTCTGCTGTCACTCCCTCTGTTCCAGTAAATTTGGGCATATATTTTTGATATTCTCTTGTAGGCATGGCATTTAAAGGTACGGGCAAGACCAACGGTCCATATCTAGCAGCAACGATCCTTTCAATCCTGGTAGGTGCTTGCTGTCCTGCCATATTTGAAATATGTGGAAGAATACTAACAGATAGAGCAGCAGGAGATAATGTAATGGATGGGAAGGATATTGGGATGTTTTGGACAGTATGGGAAACTCTCTTTGGACTGAGATTCAAAGGAGAACTGACTGCAAAAGGGGCTAAACTGATCTCTAAAGGAATTTCTTTGCTAACAGTGATGGGCTCTACAACTTCAAGCTGTGATTCTTCAGCTATAAACTCATCTTTCAGAGATAAATCAGAGTTTTTAGGCTTACCTGATCCTGATGCCCCTTTCTTTGATGATTTCTTCGATTTAACAACCTTTTCAGGGTCAAGCAATGGTTCAGCTGGAAACTTCTGTGGATTTCTTCTAGTATGCCTCACAAACTGAGTCAGAACTTCAGTGTGGAGTCGCCAAAGGATGGTCTTCCACCTATGGAGTCGCCAGACAGATGGTTACAACCAAATTCTGTGTTCAAACCTTGTCTGTCATCAAAGCTTGAAACTATGTCCTTCTCCCAGGGAAGCTGAGCTTCGATTCTCCTCTCCCCAGCAACGGCGCCAATTAATGTTATCACCCCAAGAAACTCACCTAGGTTGTATATCAGTGATGCTCAGGAACATTAAAAATTTAACAATTCTATCGGATGAAATGATGGATAAATGGAGAATGTGCAGCACCTTTAAGCCAGATAACCACTTCAACTATGATTGACCCCAGACATGGGTGAACACCCCCAGACTACAAGGCTTTTAACCACCAATTACTCACAGCTTAAGGTAAAGGTGATAATGAAGAAAACTAATCACCCCAGCGGATGCACAGGACCCTGTGATGGCCGGTGGCAACCAGTAAAAGGTCTGTAAATCTGGATTCTAATACATAGACAGGATGACAACTCTCTATGCATTACAACAACAGAAACCTGCATACATGTTCAGTTATACATGCCAAATTCTAACACAGAGGTGGGATGACAGCCCCTCTAATGCTAACATTTACAGCAAACGAACGAATGTAAAACAGGCACAGCCTAGAACAAGAAGAAGAAATGGAAAGTGAGCAATTGACAGCAAAAGAAGCTTGTATCAATTGGAAATGAAGACCAGACGTTGCAGGTTACAAAGTATTTACAGTCTCCAGAAGTTAGAAGGCTACAATAAGCTCTCATTCATCAAACACTCATCACCTGGTTACATCTGAGTTCTGAGTATATATAGTGTTAGAATACAAAATATCTCTGTTAAACAATGCGTGGAAGAGCCCATAAATGGCCACCGACCATATTTACATTTAGGAATGGCCCTCTGATACAAATCTGACTATGTTTTGAATAGATTTGTCCCTCTCTGGTGCTCTGCGGTCCTTTTTGGGTAGGTGGAATGAAATATGGGTGAAGTCCATAGCCATTAAATGCTTTGACTGGATTTGTGGTGTCCTGCTTCCTTCTCGGCCATACTGCTGATTAACTGCAATCGCTGAGCATTGAAATGGCTCCATCATGACTGATAAATGTTGATCTGTTTGGGGCACATCTTCTTTCCTGCTCGGCCATACTGTTATTTGAATGCAGCTGCCTGTTGTGCTGTACTACTCCATGCTTGCTTTGACCAGCTCCGTGCCACTGAGAAATCCTGCCCGCTTTGCCACATTTTAAACATTAACAGTCAATGCATGCATCACTCTTCTATCGGGTCGCCTTTCGGGTCGCAATCGCACATGATAGCCGACCAATCCTCTGTTTGAAAATACATTGAAAAACGTTGCAAAACACTGGAAATTTGCCTTTGGCGAACTTGAAAACATATATATTCTGCTTCCTGGACCCCATCAGGTCCGGGCTTCATCGCTATCGGCACCCCCCAAGGTTTCCTTTATATTTCCTTATATTTCGTTATATAACGAAAATGCGCCCAAAATCACTGAAAAAGCCTTAGCACGGACTTGATATTCTATGAAGAATCACTCATAATGATATCGGGTCCGACCCATCGGGTCGCATACATGCCTTGTATAAAAGCTCCGCCCCCTTTAAAAGCGTCGATAGCGATATCACCGCGGACCCGAAAATTTATGAGAAATAATTTATAGCGCCATCGGGTTCGGCTTATCGCATCGCAAACATAACCATGCAAAGGCCCTGCCCCCTTTGTAAGCACCGATGCAATATGCCGACGTGATATCGGCAATGCGATGTCGGCGATCGCATATCGCCAAATATAAGGGCCCAAACCTCTTTTGCAAGTCCTCCATTGCGACCCGCCGATGCGATATCGGCGATCGCTCATCGGTGAAGTCTCCTGAGTCGCTGCCACTGCTCGTCTGCTCCGATTATGATATGCCGATGCAATCTGGATCGTTGATCAGCCATATCCAATGGCTGATATGATTTTGGACCCTTAAGCCTGCGATTTGAGATTTTTATGATTTTAGAGTATTTGTGCCTCCCGATAGTATATTCCCGCTCCTCCAAGGGCTTTCCTCTTGCAACTTCTTCAACCGGTAGGAAGATTTTAGCCAAAATTTGGAGAATTTGAACATCAGAAATGGTTCGCTTGGCATGAATTCAGGTGTGTTTGCAGCCTTTGAGAGTGCTTGAATCCATTTTCTTATCCTTTTACATAACAGAGCTAACAAGACCGACTGCTCAAACGATTCTGTCTTATCCTAGGTATGCTCAACCAAGCCTGAATCAACAGTTTCCCTTCGTGGCAGCTTTAGAGTTACCGGATCTAAGTCGATTAACAAACAATCCAATTGCCTACACCCCTTGGTGGCCGACGATTCTGCATAAACTTCCGTCAGATATTCCTAAATTTAATGGAAATCCGAGTGAAAACCCATCAAATCACGTGATGACCTTTCATCTATGGTGTTCATCAAACACTCTCAATGATGATTCGATTCGGCTTCGCCTCTTTCAGCGCACGTTAACTGGTCTGACAGAAAAGTGGTATATCAAACTACCTAGAGCTTCATTTGATAACTTCAGTACCCTAGCCACAACCTTTTTAACCCATTTTCAGTTACCTATCAGGTACGAAACAGGAACTGAGCTGCTCACAAATTTCAAACAAATGACAGCCACTCACATATCCGATCATATTCATGAGTGGTGGCGTCGTCGTAGAACAGTAAAAACATATGTTCCTGATCAGCTATTGGCTGAATGGTTTATTAAGTCATTGCTACCCGCTATTACAGAAGATGTGGAAAAGGGAGGAGTCGTCACTGAAGAGCAATTTATTGCTCATGCACAATATCTAGACTTGATCTATACTCAATCTGGCACGCTCTACGACAAAATCCCTAACGCTCCTAGACCAGAATTCTTTGTTCCTCCACCTCCTAAATCAAACAAAGACTCTCATGCTGGTGATGGTGTGATAGGTACAACAAGTACTAAAATCGTGAAAGCCACATCAAAAAAGGCCCTCACGGTTTCAAGTCAAGATGGAAATGAGGAACTTCTAGACTTGGAAGTAAATGTTGTGTCAATAGACAAAGGCAAAGAAACCAAGCAACCAGGAGGCAAGAAGAAAAAACAAGGGAAGAAGAAAAACTAGGGAGACTCATCTCCTAGAAAATCTTCTGCAAACCCTTCTGTGAATGTGAAACCAAAAACTCCATGTCATATATGTGATGAGGATCACTGGACATGAGACTGTCCATATAAAGAAGAACTTAGAAAATCTTCCAAAAGTTCAAAAACCTCGGCTGTATTGACTGATCCGTTTCCAAACCCAAAACATATCTGGTTGCAAGCGAAAATGCTTCCCTGTCGCAAGTACTAATGTTGTTAGTCTCTAAGCAACTGAATGATGCTGTAATGATGACAAGGAGTAAAGATTACAGGAATCCACAGACATTGAACAACGAGGATAACGATCAACCTAGTAGTTCAATAATGACTTCAACAGAAGTAGTGCCACCCATCATTCCTGAATTAACAATAAAATCATCAAAGGGACTAGTACACAAATCGACATTTAATCCTCACGCCCGAGAAGCACAACACTATAATATAGTGGAGGATTTAGCTCAATCGCCATCCGCGATGTCGTCTCTTGAAGTACTGTAAAATTGCCCCTCCCAAAAGTGGGCTTTATTATCAGCAATAGGTGGGATTGGCCCAACGGATTTCAATTTTGTATCTTTTAATCATAAAGGATACGACCCTCAGTTACCAGCTCAACTAGCTTTCCTCATTCAAGTGAAAGCCCTCAACAAAACTGTTCATAGAACAATTATTGATGAGGGGGCATCCACATGTATCATGTCGATGAGTTGCTGGAAAACTCTGGGATCTCCATCTTTGTCGCGATCATCAACAACATTAAAAGCATTTGATGGACGAACATACACCTCGTATGGGATACTAAGTAACTTGCAAGTCGAACAGGGGGGAAAAATAGTAGAAATCAATGTTGAAGTCATCGATGGGAATCTTGATTACAACATCCTACTGGGAAGACCCTGGATATATGCCATGGCAGCTCTTATGTCGACCTACTTTAGGAAAATTGCATTTCCTTCCCAAGGAGGAATTACAATCATCGACCAACAAACTTTTCTCCCCAACAGTTCGCAAGTTACGGGAAGCATTCTAATGATCCATGGAAGCCCTAGCATGCTTCATAATATTAGAGTAGGCCTACTAAAAGACCCTACGTTAATGGGAACTTTTACCCTACCACCTCCTACGAATTCGACAGAAGTGGCTAATGTAGGAACCTACAATATGATATCTTCCATTCAAAAGATGTCAGAAAACAATATAAAAATGGATCATTCACAAGTTTTACCTCTAACCCCGCTGGAAATATTATAGCAATCAATGTTCTCAGCATGGGAGGCAAATGCGCATCAACACTCCTCGAGCGTTTGGATAGATAGGTCTAAGGAATATGGCACCCCTTCAGATCCTTGGTCGCAAGTAGACTCTACAGACGAAGGAATCATTCAATCGATGATGATTGATGGGGCACCATGGGAAGATTACCACTATCGTTCCCATCTTCTGACTTGGAAAGAAGATAATCTCGACGACCTACACCATCCTTCAGTATTTGACTTTCTGACGAATACTGTAAACACGGTGGATTCTGAGAGAAATCTATCCAATATCGAAGAGACTATTTCCATAAACATCTCGACCAAAACAGATGTTGTAGAGAACATTCATGTTGGCAAATCTTGTTCTTCTTCCGAACTGGAAATATATAGCACTCTCTTTCGCGAGTTTAGAGATGTCTTTTCTTGGTCATACGATGAAATGCCAGGTATCAAATCGAGCACATTTGAACACGAAATTAAGATGTATCCAGATGTCAAACTGGTACGACAACGGCTAAGGTAGGTGCACCCCAAGAAATCCGTTGCCATCAAGGCAGAAGTTGAGAAACTCCCCCATGCTGGTTTGATTTACCCTGTTCCTCTAACCGATTGGGTATCGGATATTGTTCCTGTGATGAAAAAACAAGGAACGATTAGAGTGTGCGTCGATTACAGGGATGTAAATCAAGCTTGTCCGAAGGACAAATACCCTACACCCTTTATTGACCAGATAATTGATGAATACGCCGGATGCGAAATCCTTTCATTTATGGATGGATTTTTTGGGTATAATCAAATAAATATCCGCCCACAGGACCAGTCAAAGACTGCATTCATTTGTCTGTGGGGCACATTTGCATATCGCAAGCTACCCTTTGGTTTGAAGAATGCAGGGGAAACTTTTCAGAGAGAAATGAACTATGCTTTCCATGACATCAAAAACATTGTTCAACCTTATCTCGATGATCTCCCAGCTCATTCACGAAAGTGGACCGATCATCTGCGCCATTTGATAGCAATATTTCTACGTTGCCGACACTACAAGATAAGACTCAATCTGCACAAATGTGTGTTTTGTGTCAGTTCTGGTCGTTTACTTGGCTTCGTTGTCTTAGAGGATGGGATTCATCTCGACCCTTGCAAGGTTCAGGAAATCATCGATTTTCCTCCACCTTCAAACCTACTTCAGATTCAAAAACTCCAAGGGAAAGCAAATTTCCTCAGGAGGTTCATTCCAAATTATGCTGAACTAGCTAAAGGTTATACTCATCTTTTGAAAAAGGAAGTACCCTTCGTTTGGGACCAAGTCGCGCAAGCCTCCTTCGATGCTTTAAAGAAATCTCTAATACAAGTGTCATTAATGTATGCTCCTGATTATCAAAAAGACTTTAACCTATATCTAGCTGCAGCAGATACGACCATAATAATGCTATTAGTTCAAGAAGACAATGGAATTGAACATCCTATATATTATTTAAGCCGAAACTTAAATGATATGGAAATGAAATACTCCTACGTTGAAAAGCTCGCTCTCATGGCTGTTCAAGCGATACAGAAGATTTCGACACTACGTCCTCTTCAGGAAAACTACCATTTTATCAGATTGCAACCCCATGACTTACATATTGTCGTGACAGTTGCTGGGGGGGAAATATTCAAAATGGATAGCAATTCTACAAGAGTTTGATTTGGAATTCAAAAAATCCAAATCAAAGAAACCCCTGGTATTTGCGGAGTTACTATGCGACCTCCCATCGTCGTCCAACGATGCCACATCCGAAGAAGCAATCATGGATGAAAATTTGTTTCTGATATCTTCAAGCGATCTGTGGTATGGAGATATAATCATTTATCTCCAGACACAAACGTATAGGTCTAATACCTCTCGCTCCGAACAATGGTGTATTCGATACCAAGAAAAATACTACGTGATCGTCAGTCATACTCTTTACCGTTGTGGTATCGATACAGTTCTGCGGGGTGCCTCACCCTTGAGGAGGCCGAAAAAGTCCTGAATCACTGCCATTCAGGCGCGTGTGGGGGGCATAAATTCGGTTATGTTACTGCGCAAATTTTTTTACGAGCAGGATACTTCTGGCCGACAATGTTCAAAGATTACATAACCACAGTTAGAAGTTGTCATGCTTGCCAAATTTTCGATAGCAAAACCAGAAGACCACCCGCACCACTGCAACTAGTAGTAGCTGTTGGGACATTTTCCAAATGGGGCATAGGTTTCATGACATGTAACCCCACCTCGATCAGGGGGCATGGGTACATAATAGTCGTAGTGGACTATTTTACCAAATGGGCCGAGGTGATGCCTACATTAAACAATAGCTGCGAAATGACTGCCCTTTTCTTTTTCAATCACATAGTCTCCAGATTCGGCATTCCACAAGCCATAGTCACAGATCATGGATCGCATTTTTGCAATCACATGATGGTTGAGTTGGCTGCCAAATTAGGATTGTCCCACGACAGCTCTACTCTGTACTATTCGCAAGCTAACGAACAAGTTGAAGCAATCAACAAAGTCCTAAAGCGCATGCTGCAAAGGATGATCGGGGTCCACAAATGGGATTGGCACCTAATCCTGTACTCGGCCTTGTGGGCATACCGGGCATCGATAAGAAATGCAACCGGATTCACACCTTTTCAATTGGTGTACGGTCTGGAAGCAATCTTACTAGTTCAATGTGAAATCTCGTCCCTCAAACTCGCATTCGACCTTCTCCCTGGAACCTCAGAAGAAGAGGCTCGTTTATTGGAATTAATCCATTTGGATGAAACTCTTCGTGATGTAGCTTCGGCTAACCAAGCTCACAAGAAGCGAGTCAAAGCACAGTTCGACAAGAATGTCAAACCTCGCGTCTTCTCAGAGGGTGACCTGGTTTTACTTTATGACCAGGAATCTGATAAATTGGGAGCAGGGAAATTCAAATCGTTATGGATGGGTCCCTATATTGTTAAACGATTATTAGCAAAAGGAGCCTATGAATTGATGGACTATGATGGGATTCCACTGGCTCAACCTCGCAACTGGTTGTACCTCAAGCGTTACTATGCTTGATTTCGCATAGTAATCCTCGTGCTTTTGTTACATTTTTGTTTTCACCAAGAGCATTTAATTTGGTTAAGTAATCCACTTTTTGCATTCGTTGCAAATGTCGAACCTACTGGAATAATTCGTTGGATATGCCGACGGAGCAAGTCGTAGTTCGCGGAACCTGTCTTCTGCGGCATGGGCCATTTTCAATCCCAACGGCGAGTTAGTAAGTTTCAGAGGAGTGTGTATTGGTCCGTCTATGAACAATATCGCTGAGTACAACACATTGATAGAACTCCTTTCTGATGCCATCACACATGGCATATGTCGACTTGTCGTCAGGCTAGACTCACAGCTCGCCATTCTACAACTCACCAGTATCTATGCTGTACGAAATCAGCCTATCTATTGCATGTTCCTAAGGGTCAAAATTTTGGAAAGACAGTTCGATTTCATCCAATATCAACATATTTCCAGAAGTTTAAACACATTAACAGACTCATTGGCAAATTATGTGTTAGATAGACACTTGCGACATTTATAAAAAGAAGCATCTCATCAATATATGCAGCAGGATTATATAACTTAACCAAAATAAAGCTCTGAAAATCAAAAATATATTCCATAACTATTTATAGTATGTACATAATGTTCTGTAACCAAGAGAAAATTGGTCAAATGACCCAAAACTCAAAAATGCTAGGGGGCACCCTAGCCTAATGATGCTGGTGATAACAAGTCACCGCCTGTGCAATCATGCGTAAGAGCCTAGTCCATCGACTCGACACTCCAATGGTATGTCGCTGCAACCGCAAAGGCAGCTCATCGGTACTCACATCCAGGATACCAAGGGTAAGGTCCTCGATCTGGTCCTGTAGTGCCGAAAGAGTCTCGACCACATCAAGGTCGCGAAGGATAGCCCTCCCAACAGCCTCTCCTGTTGTAGCGGCTGCTGGGTCTCTACGGCGTACTGCTGGTCGAACTGGTCCAACATCTGCATGAGCACATGAGTTTTGATTAGTCTTGATCATAAGAATATAAGAAAATTATAAACAACAATGAACAGAGATATGGTCAGAAGAATTACCCATGGCACCCCCCTGCTCACCAACTAGTAGCACAAAATCCGGATCACCTCGGAAATCCATACCAGCATATGGAAACCTATCATAAACCATCTCCTGACGGTCAAACCACTTGAAGAAGGTCTTAGAAAATAAATCTAGGGCTGACCACCGTGCCGAGACATGAGATCGACCCATCTCTGCATCCATGGTTCGGTCGGTGGAGGTAGGCCAAGTGAAATGTACTGCGACTGCATCAGTGGGATTCTCTCCAAGGCAAAAGTAGTCAAAATAGAACCATAATCAAAGTTCTTAGATCTTCCACTCTTCACCTTGGTCAATTGTTATTTCATCACAGAAAGTACTGCATCACACTAATTGAACACCTTCGGTTCAAGGCATTCCAAAGCATACTGCATATAAGATCTATTGGCTATGTGAAGAGCAGAACTACCAGCCAGTCTAGCAAAAGTAAACAGAATGGTCTGCAAGGGCCAGTGAGTGACATCTCAGATATTGATCTTGCCATCTACACTCGGCTGAGATCCCTCTCTGCAATGCCGGCGAATGTACTCCCTCACAGACTCACCCCCACGGGCGGAGCCTGATAATGGGAGAGGGGCACGATGCCTCGATAAATTGGTCAGAAAATAGATGTTTACCACTATCAAGGGGATCAATTTTCCCCTAATCTGGAATACCTGGTTGATAGGATCCCAGGCATTGAGGAAATACTACAACAAACTAATTTGTTGCCTCATGCTAGAGATACGGAAAAACTTCAACAGGCCACAGTTCCGTAATGTAGCTACTGTGCTTGGATCATGTAAAGCAACAACGTCCTCTTCTTCATGGTCGCATTCTCGCCATGTAACAACCATTTTGCTCCGATGAATCTCTGAAAAACAAACAAGGGAAGAGTCAGGATCTTTAGTTGGTAAAAAACAAGCAAGAATTCATGAGGAAACTGTGAAAAAACTTTCCTCCCTGCATCCATCGCACCCCAGAAAGTGTACTAGGAGTGATGCATACTGACTAGTCAGTGGAGATATCAGTATGCATCGCACATTTCGACTAAGGAAGGGTGCGATGATCCTAGGGCGAGTTCTTCAAACCCCAGGGGCTCAGCAGGACAAGGAAATAAGCTCAAAATCCAAAATGAAAGACATGTAATGAAAGAGCACAAGTTTAGCTCTTACCTGGTCTGAACGACATCGAGAATCATCCAGAGAATCTCTCGGAATCTGCTGGTGAAAAATCAGGGGGGAAAAGCACCTCCAAAGCTCTAATAAACCAAATTCAAATGAAATGGTAAAATGAGAGGTAAAAGTCACTTTTAGTTTACTATGCACGTAATTCAAGTAAAATATTAGTGTTTTTAACTCAGTTATCAAGCATATGTTTTCACTTCTAATCGGTTTGATGAAGCAAATGAACAGGTAGTACAATCTTTGAAAGAACGAAATGCTAAGGGTGAATCAAAAACTCAATGAACATCATGGCGAGCAATGTTGTCACAGAGCTCAAGCTCGTTAAAAAATAAACTCTCCATGAGCAGTTTTAGCGCATAGTTCAAGCTCGTTAAAAAATAAACATAAGTCATGAGAAAATGTTTCCCCTAGCGTTTAAGCTCATTAAAAAATGAACCGGTAAATAACCATTGTGAACGCCTTATTGCCAGCTTTTGAGCCTTGGTCGTGTTCTTGCCATCATCTCCACTCTGTTTTTAGCTGATCATTCACCCCCATATGATTGTTTACCCTTTCGAGGAACATCTGTGAAGAGTGATTCTGCTAGCCATCCTTGTGACACTGTCATGATTGGAAAATTCCAAATCTTACCTGGAATTAGCTGCTACCCGAACCATCACTCGTTCCTCGAAAACGAGTATTCTTTAAGCTCTTTTCACCTGACTCGTAAAATATGAAAAGATTGCCAAGCGATTGGCCTCTCCGGCTCGTTAGAGGCATCGGAAGTGCTATCCCTCCTCTAGATTTTAATATTTTAGGACCTGAGGGATGATTACACAAAAATATCGAGCGCTTGTCTTGTTCGGCTCGTCAAAACTATCGAAAATTCATTCCTTTCGTATTATTTTACACTTTTTCGGTCTTAAGGGATTATACAATGAAAAAGAATCTTTGGAGTCTCCTTTCCATTTCTTTCAGACTCTAAAATTGAAAGAGACAGAGTTATCTTTATCGTTAAACTCATTAAAACCGAATAGCGATAAACTCATCCAAATGGACGAGAACGAGTTTCACTGTCGCTGGACTCGCTAAAATATAGCGACAGGTTCGCCCGAAGGGCGGATTATAGAACAAGCATATGTTATCCTCCTCACGCTTGACAAAAATAAAGAGGTACTGGTCAGCAATGACTAGGGAAAATTGGGAAGAAAACTTGAAGAAACTTTATTGGTAGCAAGTTTCTCTTGAACATGACACTTTCCTTCCGCATCCATGCCGGGTTGGGTTGTT